>PNEQ01122084.1:0-16942 GCA_003012365.1 Medauroidea extradentata
TGATTCACTTATGCTTGTCACCATTGCTACAAACAATTTCTTCGTTTCACAGGTTTTTCTTTTGGTTGCTGACAGTTCTATCATGAGATAGTTCCCATGTGTGATGTCGTCGTAGCTTACATGTTCCGGTTCCTTAGTAGCAGTATCATGACGACTTAAACTACTCGAACTATCTTCATTGTCACTGGATTGTTGTGAGATCATGTTGGTATCACTACAATCAACCTCTTCTGGAGATGTCTCTTCTTCTTTCTGGGAGCTGCGTTCGAGTTCTTCTTGTTTTCATCACCATATCGCATGGTCTTCAGGAGACTGACAAGAGAACTCTCCATTTCTGAATTAGGTGTGCTGCTTATGTCTGCATCAGTGTAGGAAGGAATTTGGTCCAACACTTTGTGGCGATTGAGAGGAACAATCCCACATTTCTGAAAACCTGCTTTTATGACCTGAGGTGCAGTTTCACTAAGCTTGTCCAACAACTTCTTCAACTTGCCAGGAAACTTATCTTTTGGGACAGCTCCTCTGTTCTCCTTTAATTTCCACTCAAACAGGAGTTCTCGCCAGTGGCGTTTGAATGGACGAAAAAATGAAACGTCCAGTGGTTGAGAAAGGTGAGTTGAGTTCTTTGGTAGGCAAATGAACCTAACATCAATTTCAACACATTTTGTAATAACATGTTGAGAAGTGTGTGTTGACGGATTATTACCTATCATAGCACGAGGTGCATCCTGCTTTTTAAGATAGGGAAGAGCTATGGAAGAAAACCATTCCTCAAAGGTCTTCTGATCAATCCATCCAGATTTTGTGTTTCCGTACCGGGCTCCCTTTGGGCCATTGGTTGTCCAAGTGTCCCACAAATGATGGGATCGGTAAATTAAAAAAGGAGGCAAAAGAGTTCCATCCGCAGCACACGCCATCATAATTGATGTGGATGCTTTCGAAGAATTTAAGATTAAATCCGGATGTCTGCAACTTCTTTTGACTACGACCTGCTTCCTACCAGGGTCATCAGAGGGGTTAGTCTCATCATAGTTGATCAAAGATGCTGGATTTACACCCTGCAAAGCATCTTGCAAATTTTCAAAATACGTGTTCACAATTGCAGGTGAAACTGCAGCCCTGCAACGTTTTACGTTGTCGGCCAGCCTCTGCGACAGTACCTTATGACAACGGAGGAAAGAATTTGCCCAGTCGATTCCTGGCATGTTATTTTTGAAACATCTTGCAATTTTACCCTGCCTGTCAAAAAACCCTTTTACAAGCAATCTGATATCATACACAGTTAAAGGATATCCCCATGTGCTTGCTGTCAGTATATTTTCCACCAACAAATTTTATTCTTCTGTGGATAACACAGTTTGGCCACCAATATTTTTACTATTCTTATCATGCAAAGCTCGGAACAATTTCGTTTTGTCAATGCTGTACTTTTCGGCAGCACTCCGAAGACTTAAACTGCCTTTTCTCACCTCCTCCAGTGCTGAACTGAGATTTTCCAGATGACCACTCCCATAGGGCTTTGCATCTGGCCTCCTTTTATATGTCCTTGGCATTTCCTGCAATGTATCAAGTCACCCCAAGTTAGACATCGATTCATGTTTATGACTGTCACAAAAAATTTTTTTTAATAAAACATCTAGCACTTTGTATGTTGTTAATCCAATATGTATCTTACTTACCAGCCAATATTTTTAATGCACATGAATTATTTATTCCAAATAAATAACAGATTTTTCTGGTTCAGTAAACAACAATAAAAATTCTGCAATGTTTACATACTACCAGTAGTACCAACTAGTGATGATGGGCGATACAGAGAAAAACCGATACCGATTCAACTACCGATACACCATTCAAACAGATCCGATAACCGATACATAACCGATCCAATTATGCTTTTTTAATTTCTAAGTGAGATAAAACACATTAAAATGTAATAAACCAGTGAAACATTTGTAAAAATTGTATTAAAATTTAATAGTATGTGATAAGGTTGCAAACCATTCAAAGCGTACACATTTAAATTCTTTCCACAAAAACTACACTTAGGCTACCTAACTTAACAGTGTTAAAACTTAATATGAGAAATTAACAAACTTCAAATTTTTATGCAAAAATAATAATTTTGGAAAGTGGCTGGAGCCAACCTGTTCCTCCTCGAGTCACAAATTATACCTGAAATACTAAACATCCTCTCGCTAAACACAGACCCTGGTGGAATACCTAAATACTTGTTTGAAATATCCTTTAGTAAGGGTTGACGAAAATTACACTTCCAATAATCAAAAGGATCTGTATTGTGAGAAAGCACAGGCTCTTTTAAATATGTTTCAACTTCTAGCTCGGCAGCACTGACATTAGACTGTAGTGCATCAGCTGTGTTTTCACTGGTTTTCTTTATTATTTTTGACATGTAACCAAAAAGTCCACTTGTGCTACTGTTGTAAATGTTCTCTGGGACTGAAGTTGTTGATGTAGGCCTATCTTCTTTGGAGTTTGTCTTGGACTCAATTTCTGTCTTCAGAGCTTGTACAGCTTCTTCAGCGTGTCTTGTCATTAAACACTTTGTCTTTGTATCGCGGATCAAGTATTGTTGCTACAGCATGAAGAGTGGAGCTTTCTAAATATGTAAACTGATATGTCATTTCTGCAAGAAGTTCCTTGGCAAACATTTTCACCCTCTTCTCTTCAGACAAGCTTTGCAAAGCAGCTAGAATACTGTTTACCACCGGTATACAATCTGCGATTGTCGAACTCTCCCCACTGAGGGTTTGTGTTGCTTCCCAAAATATCTTCAGCACTTTAACCAAAACTTCCGCTACTTCCCAATCATGGTTACAGAGTTCTACCCCAGCAGGTAGTTGTAGAGACTGAAAAGCTAGTGTTAGAGCTCCCCTCTGTTCGCACAGTCTAGTTAACATCAGGTACGTGCTGTTCCACCTAGTGGGCTCATCTTGTATAAGGCAGTGTTCAGGGGATTTGCAAGTCTTGCTGAGCCTTGGTTAAGTATTTGTTTAGCATGGAGTGAATATACTAGACAACCAACCGAAGTGATGCCAAGTTTCGACACTGCACACTTCACGTTTGCTGCGTTATCTGTGACAATTCCAAACATTTTATCCATGTTGATATCCCATTTGCTGAAAGTGTCTCTTAGATTTTGCTCGATATTCACTGCAGTGTGCGAGTCTCCAAAAAATGGACCAACTTCCAAGACTAAATGGTTGTACTGCCAGTCACTATCTACAAAGTGGACAGTCACACTATTGAAGTCATTTCCCGACTTAGATGTCCATATGTCAGTAGTAACGGAGAGAGAGTTTGCAAATGTAACAACGCCACGAATTTTCGCATTCACTCTATCAACCATCTCCGGAATTATTTTTGTAGTCAGTGTCTTTCTGGAAACCATTTCATATCGTTCTTCCAGATGGTGTACTAACCTACAAAATCCAACATCTTCCACAACACTAATTGGCTGCAAATCGACAGAAATCATTTCTGCAATATTTTGTGTGATTGAATTGGCTTGTATACTTCCATTTGGGAATTTCTTTTTTTTTGTTGATCACTTCTGACAAAGTTTGTTGCTTTTTGATCTTCATGGAAGAATTGCAACTTTGAGATGTGCCAGAAGACCCTGGCAATGTTGACCGATCATCAACTTGAGAAACATGTCCTACAATTTCGCTAATTTCTGAATGTTTCCGCTTCAAATGCGTCCGTAAATTTGAAGTGTTTTAGGTCGTCGTCTTATCCCCCTCCCCTTGAAATCTCAGCATGACACAACAAACATTCTGCCTTTGGTGAATGTGCAGCTGCAGTTTTAAATACCGCCACACATCACTACTGTTCGCACGGGCGCTGTTCATTTTGTGAGACGGGAGCGAAATAAATTAACACATCCCGGACTCTAATACAATCCACAAAAAAAAATAGTTTTTGCCGGAAAATCACAGCACTTTCACTCAAGAATGGTATGGAATTTTTTAATAATGGTTATGAAAGTTCGCGCACTTTTCACAGAATAAAGTCAAATCACACAAGTAGGCCTAACCTTCAGCTTCGAGTAGACTTGTTATTATCCGGTATTCCGCTGAACATTTGTAAACAAAGTATCCGTCCATAGAAGTTCCCGTTTATTAAAGCTGTTGTGTAACGACCTGCGCTGTTACAAAGTATGAGTATGACATATCGATTGTAAATCGAGAGCGACAACAGCGCCACGACACTAGCGCTGCGAATATCTATCGATCATCACTCACGGGAACCTGTAATACTCGAGCATCATGCATCTTTGGATTATCTTTGTTTTTGTAATGTTTACGTTCGAATGTTCGAGGTTATGTTTTTTAAGCAGCGGCCCGTGTGATAGTAAATAATTTTTTGTGGAAATACATTATTTTATGTCAAAATCTGTGGTTTTTTTAGTCAAAGAAAGAAAAAAAATTGTGCGAATCGGTTTGTAGGATATCGGTTGAAAACGAGTGCATCAGAAATGTTAAAATTATTGAATATCGGGCGATACCTATACACAAACAATTACATCGGTATATCGCTAGTTCCAACATGAACTATTAACCTGTGAAATTTCCCACTGAGAAAAAATATTATTTTGTTCTGAATCTTGCAGATATAAAATTTCCTTTCTTTAAGAAAAGTTTCATAGAGTTATAAATAATTTTAAAACATTCTCCATTTTATCTCATGTTACCCCACTGTCTCAAGTCACCCTGTTTTACGGTACCGATAACAATGGCCTCTACGAGTATGTACCTCACAGCAGAGCTTGCACAACTGAAGAATGTGGCAACGCAGCATCACGTGCCTGGCCAGCCGCCCACCCCTCCCGCCTGCACACACACCAGCCCGCCCGGGCCTCATCCTCCCGCATGCTTCTAGCCATCTGCCCGGGCTCACGCTCAACTCCTGATAAACTTGTCCGCATGCTCCGCGACCAAGCCAAACAAGATGTGTCCGGCTGTTGCTGCCTGTTTGTATTACTTACGTTACAATTATTTTTTTAAGGCATGGGAGGGTTATACACGGAATATTAATTTTTCTCTAATTTACAACTTCGAAATTGAGGGGGGGGGGGCTATACATGTGGGGGGCAGTACACGAGTAAAATACGGTATACATTTGTTTGCTGAAAGGCAATTGCAGTATATTCTTCCTTACAAAATTTCTGTTTATATATCAAAGAGTTGTATGAGAGCTAACATCTTCACTTTATTAATGAATAATTAAATTAAAAAGCACTTTAAAACTACCACTTCATAAGACTTAACTACTCTGTTTTAAACTTTTCAAAAGATGGTACTGTAAGTGTTCATTAGCTCTGCAAAATTGTTTTGCACTGTAGACTTCCTAACTGTCAGTGATAACATTTTCTCCTGAAAGGATCAAGGTTTTCCTAATTGTTATTAACATAATTAATTGTTATGCTGCAGTCAATCAGCAATAAACAAAAATGTAAGATGTTTGTTCTAACTGAACAGAACAGGGCCTTCGGCGGTGTACAAGGGACGACGGTCACCAAGTGCTCAGGGAACTACAGTTCCGTTCATGCAGGTTGGTAGGCATGGGACCACCACTGCCTGCATCTGTCAACTCTGTAGACTAAGACTTGCCGTGTGAAATGACTTTGTAAATTTTAACTTTTGTAACTTTTTTTACATTTTTAGGATAAATATATATTTATTATTTTTCTTAGGTATGGTAATTTATTTTAGACAAATCTCCTTCATGCATGTGTATTCTTGGTCATCTGGTAACAGATTAATCAACATGAACATGATACAGCGAAACCTCGTATTTACGTTACCATTATTTACATTTTCCCGGGAATTGTGCTTTTTTCTTCATTCCCGTTTGTCAGCCACTTAGTGCAATGTTAAATTTTGCAGCATATCACATCAACAAAATTTTATTTTTTTCCACTGTTTACATTTTTCGCCATCTGATGACAATAACACAAATTTCAGAGTCATAGATGATGAAGAAAGGACATCTAAACTGGTTTGGAAATAGAACAAAGAAGAAACAGCACAAAGAGGTTAGTGATCATGTGTAAAGCCATAGGAGAATGGCCGTGATCATGTGTAATGCTTGCGCTCACTGCACAATTCAAGATGGCAGCAAGAAAATTGCTGCCTCTAGTGCTATTGTCTCGAACGCTATCAATCGCTGTATTCACGTTAGCAGCATTGATCTCTTTACGTACATTCATTTGTCTTTGTGAGCACAAATATTGGTAACTTTAACCTAAAATTTTTGAAATGTCTTTGAAAATGTTTTATTATAAACAGTTGAGTTTTAAATCATTTCCATTTTAGTGCAGCGTGTTTTAGATGGTTATAAAACGTTAACGTAATAATAAAAAAATAGCCAACATTTTCGATAAAACAAAAATAGATACTGTAATAATGGAGAAGAGTGGAGAGTTCGTGGAAACATGTGTTGATCTCACTAAAGAACTTTACATTTCCATTCAAATGCGTACTGTTTTTGTCTAAATTCGTGATAGCATTTGCAAAAAATGGTAAAATGCTGAACAGTATTAACCAATCAATTAAAATGTTAGATCTTATCTTTTGTTTTGTATGTGCACGTACCATACATCTTCCCATAACAGTATATTCAATTCCAATATTGGTAACTTACACTGTACCAAATGTTATGTGACAAAATATGAAATGCATTGCTTGCACGAATACTATCACTTTGATTTTACCTGTAGAGAGTTTTTTTAAGCAACATGAAAACAAAAGTACTAAATAAGGTAAGTTGAATGGGTTTTATGAGATTTCCCTTATTTTACACATTTTCACCATGTCCCCCTGAAAAGTGTAAATAAGGGGTTTCACTGTATTACATTTTACTTGTCCGTCTTATAAAGGGTGCATGCTATACTTATTTATGTTGGCCCATCCACCCACACACATAGGCTTCCACTATCCCACCCAACACTTGCCCCACCTTACCTTCACAATATTTGTACAACCTGCCCTCTCCCTACACACACCATACTTCCTCCTACTTCCACTCACATGTCACATTACCAACCCTCATACCCTAACACCTCCCTTGCAATCATACCTATATTACTGTTATCCCTCCATTATACTCTCTCAACTCACTCACGTCTTCTACCATTTCCCCCCCCCCCCCCTCCAAAATTCTCATCACAACTCACTCTCTTCCCAACCCTGCCTACCTCCACTACACCAAACCTTCTGTACAACCCCACTGCCACAATCACTTCTACCCCCTATATTGCTAACTTCTACTCATCACCTTTACCCCCATCACATCAAGTCACCCCCTCAACACACCCTCTCCTTCACCACTTCACTTACTCACCCCTCACTATAAACGCATGCATTATCCTCCCTCTAATGCCATTTGCTCCCCTACCCACACCTCTCTATCTCACCTCTTCTACCTACCTAACCCTTCATCGCCTAATGATGGAGGTGTGAAATAAGGGGAAGGAGGATGATATTGGGGAAAGTGATAGGAGAAAGGGAACTTATATGGAAAGAGGTGAGGTAGTCAGGGAAAAAGGTGAGTGAAGGGGGTAGGGTGTATATGAAATAGAGATTAGGAGGGTACAGGTGAGGGGGAATAGTAGGAGGGTGGGGGGAGAGTACACAGAGGACAGTGTTGCTGTAAGAAGAGGTTGTTTGCAGTACGAGGGTAGTGTGTTTCAGTAGGGGACTGATGGGGGTTATGGAGGAAGGGGGGTGAGGGGAAGCAATAGGAGGTGAGAGGGGATGTCATACGAGGTGAGTCGGTGAGAGGGGGATGTCATACGAGGTGAGTCAGTGAGAGGGGAATGTAATAGGAGGTGGGTCAGTGAGAGGGGAAGGTAGGAGTGTGTTTCTCTGGGGGAGGGGGTTGCAGTGGGAGGTGGGTAGGTGAGAGGGTGTGCAGTAAGAGGAGATTGGTGAGCGAAGAGTACGCTTTGGGTGGGGTGTACGAAAGTAATGAGGCGGTGTAAGAGGTTGGTGAGGGGGAGGTGGAAAAAGTTTTATGTTAGGGGAGAGTAGGGGAAGGAGAGAGTAGTGTGATGAATTGAAGAAGGATGGTTTGGGTAGTGGAGTTCGATGAGCTGTGAGAATCAAAGGATTTGGGAAGAAGAATTGGTTGCGCGAGAAATAGAGAGAACAGGGAGGTTGTGGAGAGAGAGTAGAGGGGGAAGAGAAGTTAGAAATGGTGAAGAGTTTGGGGTACTAAGAGTATTCGGGGAGTTGAGGAGGTTACAGATGGTGGTTGAGGAATGGATGTATGGTTAAGTAGAAGGAAGTGTAAAATGGAATGAGATGGTACTCACTTTACCATTTCTCAGGTGAGAGGCTTGCAAGTTAAACACAACTATACACACACTAGTCAGCAGCACTTTCAATCATATCTCTGTAATGTGCAGAGAAAGAGAGGAATGTTAGAATAGTTCAGTTGGACCATGACATTTCATAAGATGTTTCTTTGAACATGCTATTAACCACAATGTTGAACTTTTACTTTTATTACAATACATATGTACAAAGGGTGACTTGCAGCTTCGTCAGTATTATACGTAACTACATATTTTATAATTGAATATTGCACATTACAAAAATTATCACACCACCTACACCACATTCTGATAAAAGAATATAAAAATAAAATGATATAAATAATAATTTCACAGTGATTGATTTCCAGCTTCAACAATCCAGAAAAACTTTCACACAATAACATGTAATGCAGTATTATTTGACTAACCAATGACCAAATTAGTGTTATCACAGCACACTATAGGCGTTCACAAAAGCTCATGAGCTGGACTACTGTCTGTTATCTCACGTGACCAGACTTTGTCCATCACCTGGATCTTGATGAACATCTGTAATGCTGTTCTGCATTTTAATGTCAGGGGGGAAAAGCATACATACTTTACCTATAATATTGTTTCATGCTTGTTTCTTAGATACTGTACTTTGTACACAGTACCTTCAATTTCATTTTGTTGTGGTTTTGGTTGTGTCCTGTTTAGATTTATGCCTTGCCTAACCTACCCTACCCTCGAGCTTCCAAAAATTCTTTAATAGCTGTGTACTTGCTTGCAGCTGCCACTGTAGATTAATTATGTGGCAATCATGCAAGCGATGTACCAACTAATTCTCAACGAGGAACGGAGCACGAAGAGTAAAATCTTTCTATGAACAGCGAGATATGCCTGCAGAGTTAGATTTTAATGGGGAGGGATAGCTGACATTTTTGATTTATGTAGTTGTCATCAGTCTTTTCGTTGCAAATTAATTTCTAAAAATTTAACTGCTCTATAGCATAATTACGTATCAAGAGATCTTCTGGCCACACATGTACAGTAGAAACCTGATTCAATGAACTCTGATTCAAAGAAACGTCTATCTAGTGAAAAGACTTTCCGAAATCATGACATTTAATTTAATTAAGTTTCAACTGTGACTACTAATACTCTTACAACGGGTACATTCCAAAGTATCCAATACTCTACTCTCAATGTTTCTACTGAATAAACAATTACAAGCTTTAAATATACAACTGAACCTTACTATGCAATTTAATACAGACAAAATTATAATTATGAAACTCAAATAAATTTCATTGCTCAAAAACAAATATAGTACATTTGAGATGGCAGCCACCCCTCGCCCTTAAGGATGTTCAAGTGCGATGAAGTCATAATTTTGTATTTTTATTAAATATTGTTAGTTTTGTAGATGGTACTTGTGAGTTCAATTTCCTTATACAAACAATTTTTTAGCTGTCATAGTCTTAAAGGTGTGTCAAAGTCAAAATTTTCATGTTGTACTGCCATGCAAATAATGAAATCCAACTGATTTATGAACTTCAGTGAAATAATTCACAGGTAAAGAACATGCCATGGGCTACGTAACAACACATTGAAAAAAACTTTCCGTTAAGAATTTTTAGGTATTTTAAGAAATTGCTGGATTTGTATATTTTAATGTAATTTTGCAATATATTTAGAAAATACAAAATATTATGTTGCGGGTTTCCGTAACCTTTTATTATGTAGTACATGGCAAGTTATTACTGTGGGAATTATGCCACTTAAAATAAGTCAATTTTTTTTTTTTTTAATTTGAAAGGCAAAACAACACAATTTTGACTGACACATCTTTATGAAAAAAATATGAGAGCTAAAAATTATTTTGTAAGAAGAAACTGCACTCGCTAGTTTAGTCTACAAAACTAACACTATATAATAAACATAGAAAACAATAACATTATCGCACTTTGAACACCCTTACGACCTTTTCAAGACATTCATTCAAACATGTGTAGTACCGAATATTTAGAAAATAAACACCTAATAGTATGCCTATTAACCACAACAGACTTACTTTCAATTTTACAACGTACCGGAATCTTATTGAAAATTAAAAGTTTGTTTTAAAGTCATAATAATTCCTTGCTGGTAATGATATATTACATTACGCTTCATATTCTAATCTTTTTTTTTTAATTCAACACTACTACGAAAGGTGTGTGCTTTGCCCTCGTGAATATAAAGTCAGAAATTTCCTCTGTAATTATGTCTGAAGTTATTTTCAAATACATACAATGTTATTACAGCTTAAATTATCACGGAAAAAACTCATTAAAATTTTTTAACTAAACAACATCAAATAAATAATTTTCTTTGAAAATAAAAAAAGGATATAATTTGAAGGTGAGTAGAGAGAGAGATATAGTTGTCAAGCTATATGTGAAGACGAGGCGGGAGAGAGGAACACGTCACTTCATGAGCGCGTGAACCACAGCCTTGGCGTTGAAACTCTTGAGGTCAGTATAGGTCTGTCCAGTTCCCACAAACACTATTGGCTGGCCAGTGATGTACGTCATGGAAATGGCAGCTCCAACCTAACAACAACCACACTGTGTCACGTATATGCCAGACACACAGCTACTACGACATACACTTATATAATAAAATACTGTACCTTAAAAACTAATTACTGTACTTTTCCAATATGGTACAGTATATCAACGGCACAAAATATAATTTATAACAATCTGTTAAAATTGCAATACCTACAAAAATCTTTATGCAAACATTAGTATGTACTTTATTGAAAAATTGTTCAAAATATTTTTATCAGCCATCAAAACTGGGCATCAGTATATCCAACATAAAACAGTTATCTACAAATACACACGTGCTTGCACGCATGAATACAAACAAAGAAAGAGTAAGGAATGAAACTGTCAGTTGCTCATGAACTGGTATTCAGACGCAAAAGGAAAAAGTGGGGAGGCATATTTTTTTAGCACGGCAGCATGCAATACAGTAGTCATATTTTTGTGGTTAAATCGTTACAGCGGGATTGTTCCGTACTCCTTTTCGCCAGTTTTGGTTAACACGGTTGTAACTGGGTGGTGATGTTATATATTTCAATGATTGTTCTGAATTGAAACTTGGTATACATTGCATGTACGAGGTCATTAACTTTACTTTTTAATTTAAAAGATCACATAAGATGGATGAATATTCAGTAAAGCAACTCAACTTTTAAAAACAAAGAACCATTTTTGCCAGAGGAAGCAGAAGTGGGTTACACATTGCTACCAACTTCAGAGGAATAGTTCAAAGACAATACTCATTACTCATAAAAAATCCTCACGTTTCCTCGATTTTATAGACTCAATACAGTATGTACACAGTAATACATAACACACATGTTCATTAACAAGTATTTTACGGTAAATTACATGCTGTACATAAATAATAATATAGTTGCAGCAGCTCTTTTATTGACAAATTTGTAAGGCCTTAGTACCAAACCTTCAGGCATGTTTGTTAGTTAAGGTATGGTTTTTTCCTACTCGAGTTGTGACATGATTAAAAACTCAAAACTAACAACAATCATGTGAAATTCAGTACACAGAATTAAAATGTAAACATTCCAAGTCCATTTTGATGCAGCAATCACACATTTATAAACTTCCCTCTCTACACAGAGGGCCACTGTTTGTTTACAGAAAAAGCATTTTGGTGATGAACATTTCGTTGTGAATGCTGGCGACCGGCCCGTTATCAATTCAACTGCGAAGACAGTTAAAAACGTGAGACTATGGCTTTCACGTAGATTGATATAACAGATTCCTGAATAGAAAAATAAGCAAAATTGATCATAAAGAACACAATATTATTGTCAGTTAATACGTGCACACTTGCAGTTCTGCTCCGTGGCCGATGATTTAATGTTTTTAACTCTCAGCTTCGTACACACGGTGTCAGTCAAATAAGTTAGGCCTCCCCGCAAAGACTCGCTGACAATAACCACGTAGCAGAGCTGCAGATATGCATATAAGGCATTGAAACAACGTGGTGTGAAAATCCGTGGTCCCTATGTATCATATTGTCACATATTTTGAATAAACTTTACTATGTTACTTTAAGTTTGATATTATAATCGTGGTAGCAGACAAATCTGTGCAGTTGGTCCATAAGTTATTTCACAAATAGCGTTATGTTCAAGTGTATCGGTTAATTGTGTTCAGATTGAAAATAAAAATGTCTGGCTTTCTTATTTTAGATATCAAAGAACATTTTTCATATGTAATACATTACTATAGGTCATGCGGAGTAAAGTGAGCATTAAAGATTTAACCTTTGAAAAGAACCACCAGCCATTACTGCATATAAGTCAACATTAACAATACTGTAGTTACATTATTGTTTGTACGGTTGGTAGCGAATCATTGCCTGCAGTTCCATGTATTTTCTTATTTGAATACAACATTAATGAAGAACATGAAATGCATCAATCTCTCTGTATACCATATACTTAAAATATTTATTTATGATCATATTGACACACCCACTGAATGTATAATTTGACTTAATTAGCGCCAGCACAAAGTGACTCAACCAGGCCTCTGAACTTCAACTGTCGTTGACACATCCACATTGCTGCTAGCACTCCACGTTACAGGCGTAGTTCAAAATTCCACAGACAGGTGGCATCATAGTATGGTATTGCCGATTCTCTTGGAAGCAAATTGAGTTGACTTGACACCACCCCTCGTGTTGTGTTTTGCGAGCCCCTGAGAGGCTGGAGTCCGCTGCGCTCCACAAGAAGGCATTTCTTTGGTCGAGCTGGCACACCCCCCAGTGATTGAAGCCGTAGGCGAGCCGTACGCAAGTCGCACAGGAGGGGGGAGGGGGAGAACCTCAATCTGGGGACAGGTATCTAGGTCACTCACCTCTGCTTCTGATCGGACAGAGGCTTAGGTGCGGTATGGGCTTCATCCTTTAGTTGTTGTACACCTAGAGGGCTAGCATTGCAGTGATACTTTGGTTGGAGTGTTAATGGGACTTAATAGAGACTGTGTTCTTCTGAACACACGCCACAAGAGGCGACTAAGAGTTGTAGTTGTGCTTACGAGCGCGTGAGACTGGCACAGGCAGAAGGAAAAGAGCAAAAGAAAAAACTGAAATAAAGTGCATCTTTTTTTTATGCATAGTGTTTTTTTCCCTCTCTACATATGCTGCACATTATTTTTGTTGTTCTCCGGCTGGCAGTCACCCTCCCACAAGTCAAAAGAAAGGCGGTAGAAAGAAAAAGGTCTTGGAGTGTGCGCTGTTGCCTTTTTTTTCTTCCTCTTTCGACAAAAAAAAAGTCTGTGTTGTGACGATTGAAATAACAGCAAATAAATTAGTTTTGGCTACGTATATCATTTTAAGAATTGACATGGAAATCATGAATTTGACACTGTTTTTAAACATAGACCAGTATTGAAATTGCATAGGCCGATGGAAAAGACAATAATATCCTGTGAGAAATATCTGGCAGGGGTTCATTCGATCTGAACGAAGTTGATAAGGATAATCGCTAAAGTAACGAAGTAAATAATTTAAAAAGAATGTGATTCATCAGGATTAAAATATATAACATATTTTTCTGTGTATTGTTCACGTTTGAAAGTGCAATTACAGTGTTCAACTTATATATTTCTATTGATAACATGGATGAAACATGGCATCGCCAACTTGCCATTTGTTGTATACGAACACGAAGCATCTACTAACTACACACATTTATATCTCTCTATATGATTTTATTACCTTTTCTGATAACGTACGCAGAATAAATTATTACAGAGTAAGTAATTTTATTTCTTTCAATTTTACTTTAACTTATAAATTTTTATTTCACAAAGGTCACACGTCAGTTTATTGACCAGAATTTTGGAAAAAATTATGGTGTGATGATTATGCAATGAAACACAGCACTACAAATGGCCGTCTTGCACATTTACATTCAATTTTGGTTTGTCTCTGTGTAAACTACATTCTTTGTGGACTGTGGTTTCACTGCATCCTTCCTGCACAGCCAATGTTAACAGTTCAACAGACTTCAGAGGTTAGGCCATCATCTGGAATTGTTTAACGTGAGCAGTAGAACTGCGGGGCTTTATACTAAATACGGAAACCCGTGTCTATGTAGCCTACAAAAACATTGAACATAAAACAATATCTAATTTATGAAAATACATAACGCTGTGAAATTCAAATGTTTAGTATAAGATCAATCAAAATGACTTGCCCTCATTTAAACAAAACTCTTAGAAACCAGACACATATAGTCAGAACTCATTAATAAATACCCAGTTGATATGAAATACTCGATAACAGGAAGTTAATGCTCTGTCTCTTCAACTCATATACACTAGTACAGGTTGTATGATTTGTGTATTATGAAATAACATTAATATGAAAAACAAAGTAGTTTTTGGTCCCAACAAGAGAAAGTACTATTGAAAAAGTTATTTAATACAAACTTTCTAAAGCAAATGAACGTACACCATCCTGCCTGTAAGTAGTATTTTGCAGCTCTTGGACCAAAGCATCATATTTCTATAGCATGGGAAGCACTGTATTGCTTATAGTAGTTTGTACATTTTAGGCTATTTGAAATATTATTTGTAATTATGCTACATAGTAATTTTTTTGCATTGTGTAGAAACAAAAATATACTTTTTCCATTTGAAAGTATTTTAAAGCTGTTTTAAAGAATCTCTACATTCACAGGCATTTATAAACAAAAAACTCTATGTAAAACTACTATTTTTATCGCTCTACTTTTTACGTTTTGTAAAAGTTTCATTAATACAAAGTTTGTTTGTAACAAAGTATAGCATTTGGCTATAGGTAGCTGGTTTGTTTACTTAATTGTTTGTTTATTTACTTTGCTTAGTCTATTGTTGTGATCCAGTATTTACTTATTTTTATTTACTTTTGACTGTTAACCTTTAATATAAATCTTAGTTTCTCTTTGGACAGGGTGCCTAGTTAAATTCTGCCTCCTCCTAGCTAGTTAAATTGATAATTTATTCATTTTTTTTTTTTTTTTTAATTTTGTTAGGACTCGCATCCTATAATTTAATTTTATTTTTTTTGTTTAAATTTTTGATGGTTTAGTTTTAGTTTCAGGGTTAGTTTTTTTGAGTTCGCCTCGTTAGGCAAGCTTCTTTGTGACTAGGGAGTCGATTTTTTGAAATGTTCGAGGAAGTCTTGGACGAGGTTCCGACGTTGCTGGATGGTTGCCGACTCACGGCCGTAGCTACGCCTTTATTATCGGGCGCCAGCCTAAATTTTGTGCAGTTCTGTGGGGCCGAGACATAGTTTCAAGATAGGAGGCCGATAACATATAAATGGGAAGCTTTATCGGGCCTAAATATTAATATTTTGAAGTGTGCCAGAGGTTTAAATCGCCGTCGCCGCAGATGACGCCATAGCCCTGTACGAGTGGTATGCCGGCGGAGGACGGTATTTTTTTTTTTCGTTGTCTTTAACCTCAACCATCTGGTGAATTGAAATTTTAAGGTTTGAATCTTCTTTTTTTCGCCGTTTTCCAGTTTAGCACCAGAATGTCTGTGTTGGTAGTAGCCTGCTTGCTTGAGACCAGAGGTCCGAGATTTCGTGTAGAATCGGCACGCCTACCGAATTTTGAGCTAAGTCGAGGTGATTTGATTTATATGTGTTAATAGTGTATTTTTCTGCCACAAGTTACGGCGATCAGAATGTTAAAATGAGTCATTTCCTGAACCTAAAACCTGAAGGCTTACCTAGCTTAGGCCTATATCAACATCAACTCGTTTTTTTTTCTTCTCTCAGTTTAACAACAGCAATTAATTAGTTAAATACAGGAAGTAACATTTTCAATATCTCTTTTGATTTCATCCTATAATTTTATTAATTTAAATATCTATTTCACTTAAGTTGATGTAAAGGATGTGGTAGTTATAAATACTAATAGGCCTATTGTAATTTCCCTTAAATTCTTTTAAGCTAATATTGCAGCAAATCCTAACTTCTAAATAAATTTTCATTTACTAGAAATTATGGTCTGGACTTCCTTCCTTAAGGTGAATCTTAGTGTCCAATTAGTTTTATCAGTGTATGGTTCAGGATGTTCTGTCGCACCACTGGGAAGAATGGTGATGCTGTAGTGTGGTAGGTATTTCTGCAGGTCTACGCAGTACAAAGGGGTAAATATAACAACATTATCACAGTGTACCTTACTGTCACCACGTGTACCATTAACCACACAACCTAGCACCCAATCACTTCCATTTCTTTTAAACACACTATAGAATTTTTTTTGGCGCAACCAACTAAGGGCCCGAATAAGCAGCTGGTCAAACGCTAACATGGCAGACGAGGTACTTAGGAAATCACGTCGGTTGAGAAGTTCAGGTAGGCCAGAGCCAGATTCTAGTGAAGACAGTGAAACAGATTCCGCAAGTGTAGAGCATAATTCGGAGCCAGAACTAGCACCTACACACATACCTAACATGACGTCGCATACATCTGGAGGGGCAGAACAAAACACAGAACCCAATCAACCTTCCAATGTCTCGGAGTCTCGAACACAAATAA
>PNEQ01122099.1:0-15461 GCA_003012365.1 Medauroidea extradentata
TGAACGAACTACGCAGACAAGCATGGGACACATACATCTCGGACACAGCAGACGACAGAAATAAGATGTGGACTATTACAAAACAACTCAGAGGAAAGACAAAAAAACAAACGACACCAGCCATAATAACCACAAATGGACCCATCTATGACCCACAACTAAAAACAGAAGCCATAGCCGACACACTACAGACACAATTTTCTCCCAACGAAACTCCTAAAGACGAAGACTCTATAACACAAATAACAGAAGCCATAGCCGACACACTACAGACACTATTTTCTCCCAACGAAACTCCTAAAGACGAAGACTCTATAACACAAATAACAGAAGCACTCCGACGATTCTTAAAACAACCGAACTATTCCAACCCAGAACTGACGGACAACGAAGAAATAACGAACACTATTAAGAAACTACCGAAAAGAAAAGCACCAGGACCTGACAAAATCACAAACGATACACTAAGCAACTTACCAGACAAAGCCATTCCATTCCTGAAGACAATATTCAATGCTATATTAGTACACCAATACTTCCCAACAGACTGGAAAACTGCAAGAGTCGTGACTATACCCAAACCAGGAAAAAATCCACTAATACCAGAAAACATACGACCAATCAGCCGACTCAACAGTATCAGCAAACTATTTGAAAGAATACTACTTAAAAGACTACAAAAAGAAACTGAGGACAACCAAATACTACCAAATGGACAGTTCGGATTCAGAGCCAAACACAGTACATTACACCCACTCATGACACTGACAGAAGATGCAACACTGACATTCCAGAGAGGACTCGAAGCAAGAGAAAACCATAAACACGGAGCCTACACAGTGACAACATTCCGAGACGTTGAAAAAGCATTTGACAAAGTGTGGCACATAGGTCTACTATACAAAATGACGACACAAGGCTACAGTGACTGCTACATCAAACTACTCCATAACTACCTAACAGACAGAAAACTCACTGTAGTACTAGACAAAAAGGCGTCTGGAGAGAGGCCAGTAACTACAGGAGTATCACAGGGATCCGCTCTCTCACCTTTACTGTACTGTTTCTACACAGCTGACATCCCTATGACACCAGGCATTACAACACAAATGTTTGCCGACGACACATTAATCTACAAAACAGACAGACACCTACAATATGCTATACTAGGAATGCAACGATACTTAGACAGAATACAACAATGGCTGACGACATGGAGAATAAAGGTAAATGCGACTAAATCGGCAGCAACTGTACTAACAAGAAGACGCACAGTAACGCCACATAACCAACTAAGACTATTCAATGAAAACATCCCGTACCAAGAGACAACAAAATACCTGGGACTGCTAATCGACAGAAAAATGACTTGGAAACAAAACACAGACAAGATAAAACAGACAACAGACTCAGTATACATGCAACTCTATGCGTTATTCAAAGCTACATCTCTGACAAACAAAGCTAAAATCACGATATACAAGACAATTATACAATCTGCCATGTTGTATGGGTGCGAGGTCTGGGGACACGCTGCCAGTGGACACATACAAAAAATACAGAAGACACAGAACAAAATCCTGCGGACTGCCCTGGGAATCTCGAGACTAGTATCGACAAGAGACCTACACCAAATTGCCAAAGTGGACTTCATACAAGACACTAACAGGGACCGAAATAAAAAGTTTTACAACCAGACCAACGACCACCAAAACCAAATCATCAGACAACTAGGAAACTACGACATAGACGAGACACAAAGAGCAAAAAGACCAAGACTGCGGTAAAAAAAAACCTATACCAGCTCAACTCACACACACTAACACCTCACAAAAACAGCAAGTAACACTGGCAACCTAAGTATGAACGAAAATGCAAGTGCGAGAATAAGAGTGAATGTACACCAGCTCATTTCTGCAACTCTCTTACAGGACCACACCATTTCATCTCATCATTCACCACCAACAAGGCCAATCTAATAACCACACTATTTATTTACAGGACCACACCAAGAGGCCAAACAAATTTGTTACAGGACGGGACAGCAAACTGGGAACTGCAATCCTGCGAAATGCATAAAACAAATACGGGCTTTTGGCAAACCAGCTGCAAAATTAACTAGACGCTCTCAGCAGGCCGTTGGGAACCCCTCACTGCTAGTGGAAAACCTGATTCAGGTGGACTACAGCCAGGCAGGGGTCCTGAGCAAGCTGAGCAGGGGGCACTGTGAAGGCCCATGAACTGGACAAACCTACAGACTGCATGTCTACCTCCTGCACCGGGGTGTAAAAGCTTTGATGGTGTAGCGAGGAGCATCAATGGCTGTGGGCCCACGAAGTGGGGGACAGGGAACTCCTCTGGGGGAGTCGCAGCCGGCCAGTACCGTGGTGTAAAAACTTAGATGGTGCTGGTTACGAGCGACACACCCCTCTGGGGCTTCACCTGTCCTCGCTGACACAGAGGTACTCGTTGGGGTCCGGTATGGCAAGTATGCCGAATCATGCTGTCGGATCGGCCTGCAGCGGGGAGTGTCTAGGATTATCCGCCGCCAAAAAAACGCCAAAAAAACGCCAATACCTAACCAGTTCGGTGTCGGAAAGTGTGGGGCGAAAGGCTTCGGCTTAGTAGTTCCGGACCGGAAGGCATTCGGCTGCAAAGGCTACCTGACAAGAAGGAGTAAAGGGAGGCCTAACAGCCTCCTGGCATCCCTGAGACAGCGTAGGGCTTGGGTGATGGCAACGTTACCTCCGCGATGAGGGGGCAGGTCTGCAGCTGGGCCTGTTCCCAGTGATGATAAGCGGCGGCGGCTCCAGATTATAAAGACCACGCGGTCAGTTTAGTAATTGTATAAACCAGTGTGTTAATTGTATGAACAAGTGTATTTACCGATATTGTGCAGTGACTGTAAATTCAGTGTAAAGGAAATTGTGTTTTTGCGAAATAATAACACCATTCAATTAACTTATTTGTTTCATTTGTGTGTAAAAGTAACTCATGTCTGAGACCATCTTAATATTAGACATCTCTCCAGAGGAAAGAGCCTCTATTAAAGGGCGAAAAGCCCAAGCAGCTGCTGAGCGCCGATTAGCGGCCACAACTAATTCACAGTCAGTACCCGCGGGAATTATTCCCCTGCTGCAACTAGCATCCGAGAAAAGTGTCACGTTAGCCCAGCTTTGCCGACAGTATAAGGGAACGGAGAACAAACCTCCACGAAAGCAGGATAACTGTAGCCGCATCCTTCGGGAAACATGGCGTATGAGCCGCCCACTGATCAGCCCAATCAAGACGCCTGAAAAGCGTACGCCTGCACCACACCCCAGAGTTCAACAGTTAAAGAGGGAGGCCGCACAAGAGCCTAAGCCCCTCTCAGAGCGGAAACGCCGCCTTCTGCGGAAATTCTAGGTGAGTGGTTTTACACCAAAACCCCCTCTATAGATAAAGTGAGAGTATGCGCACCAAGCTTCTAGGATTGTATCGTGCATCCTCAGCAGGGAACCACTCCACTCAGGACACCTGCAATCTTACTACCCCTTCAGGGAACCTCGCATGCTCTCCATTGTTACACATACCTCCCTAAAGGTTACTAAAAGACTCCCTCACGAGCAAAGTGCGACAAAGTGAGTATGTCATTCTTCCCAAACAACTGAATATTCGTCCATCTTACGTCCAAATGCAGTCTTTTTGATTCCAGATTATAAAACAGGAAATGAACATACCCTGTAACTGTCTTGACTTGGTTCCTAGAAACTTGCAACCCCGTTCAATCTGGTTGCAGCATGGTTGCAAACATCGCGCTGTAAACAGGAGCACAAAAATTCCTTGTTCACAGTACCGCTATCAATTCCACCGTCAAAATATGCCTATTGTAATTGTTTTTTTTTTTTCATTCACCATTTCTTATTTACAAGCTATTCTGCCCCTATGAGCAATTTTTTGATATAATGTTCTTTCAGGGATGGCACAGGAGTTAGGCGTAATTTCTATTATTTTTTGTTCATCTATTCTCACTACCAAATTCGAAACATTCAACGCACCAAACAATTATTTATTGCAAATTGTTCCATGTCTTAGTTTTCTACACTGTAATGCATAATACGAGATGCATGTTTACTACTCTGTGTTTATCAATTCATGCTACAGACTATATACGTCTACCGACTTATTCAAACCCTTGTATTCTAAATATGGCGTCCCAAGGAAGAAAACGAAGATGTTTGTAAGAGCTACAGATCCACAGTTTCAAAGTGAGGTGGATGCATGGCTTGCTGAAGAAGATGGAATTTTGGAAACCGATGAGGAAAGTGAAGCAAGCAGTGTAGGTGCACAGCCCTCTGATTCTGATTGTCAGTCTGATGACAGTGATAGTGATTGTTCCGGAACGATTAATTCAGCCAGGTGTCAAATGAGTACTCAGAGATACTGTAGGCTTACCTATAATGATCGTAATGATGATGTGTGGTACGCTACTCCTCCCTCAAAAACCCAAACACTTCAACATAATATAATGCAAAGTGCTCCTGGCCCCAGTCGGGAAATTCATCCAGTGTCACCTAAAAATGCATGGGACTATTTTATTTCAGATAATATTTTAGACGAAATAATACACTGCACTAACTTACAAGGAAGCCAAACAATTTGGAATGACATTTCAAAGACAAAAATGAATGCATTTTTCGGACTTCTTATTTTGGCAGGCGTAGAGAAAAATTGAGATGTTGCTATAAGAGAACTTTTTCTAAGTGAGTTTTCAAATCCAATGTACAAGGCTTCTATGTCAGTCAATCGGTTTGAAGATAGCCTATTAGGCGCATGTTGAGATTTGATGACAAGTGTACAAGAGATGTCCGAGAGAGGTAGAATAAAATCGCTGAATTTTCTTTTGCTTAGGGTTTATTTCTTGAAAACTGTCGGAAAGTACAATACCAGGCGAATCAGTCACAATAGACGAGCAGCTGGTTTCTTTCAGAGGCCGTCGTAGTACTGAAAGAAAAACAAGAGAATATGATAGTTATTGGCTGTTTGTGTCATTTGATTAATTTGAGTGCTCAGAAAGCTGCTGGATGTTTACCAATTAGAATAGAAGATATTCTAATAGATGTGTATTATTATTAAGTTCTAAAAGGAAAGGAAAATTTAAGTCGTTCAAGCATTTTCAAGGAAAGGAAGCTAGGCAGCTTTTAAAGCATGTATGTACGAGATGGCTATCCTTGAACAGAAGCTTATCACGGTCCGCGGAAGAGTGGGAACCGTTGCTTAGCTTCTTTAAAGAAGAAATCAATTAGCGAAAGTCTTCAAGTAGTGTTGGCCTTTCTTCCTTTAAAATTCCCAAACTGAAACCCAACCAGGAAGAAACAAAAGCGAAAGAATATGATGCTGACCAAGCTGCTACGCCAAATTTGATAAACATCCAAACAAGCAGAACCACTGACAAGAAAGCAAATTTAGGCACTAAAAGAATTTCTAAAGGGACCGTTCAAGAAAGTGTGGAAAAAAAAGTTAAATCAGGCTTAGGTAAGGAATACCATTCCATTTGCAAGAGAGATTCTGTTCCCAAAAGTAGGCCTAATCAGACTGTACAAGCGGAGAGAAGTATCTTGAGTAGGGAAGAAAAGTTGTTTATGTCTTAGTAATTTAAATAAGGCATTTTGTTAATTGTGCTGAATATTATTCCAGTTTTCGACAAAATCAATATACTTCTTCCGACTGCTCAACCACAAATTCATGTTTTGAAAGAATTACTAGAAGACTTGCTAAAAGAACTTTTAACGAAATTTGTGAAAGCTTCAGTACTTAAAAGTGGTGTC
Source organism: Medauroidea extradentata (assembly GCA_003012365.1). NCBI lineage: Eukaryota > Metazoa > Arthropoda > Insecta > Phasmatodea > Phasmatidae > Medauroidea > Medauroidea extradentata. The sequence continues at coordinate 5,808 of PNEQ01122099.1, forward strand.
CCAGTACAAAATCTAGACTATCATCCTGTTCAAAACCAGAAAAGTGATGATTTTCATTGGTACTAAAACATTTCAGGTGGTAAACTCACTAGAAGAGCAGAATAAAAAAAGTTTTTTTTCCTGGTGTTAGGAAGTACTTAGAGGCAGCGTGTTATTATATTGTAAATAAATTTCCGCTTTCAAGTGAAGAACTTCAACATGCAGAAGTTGCCAATTTGAACAACATTGAAAATTCAAGCTTTACATCAGTTCGTTATTTCGTAAATTATTTCCCCTTCTTTTTGCCTTTAAAGTCAGGTGAGTCATTGGATACGGCCATGGAAGATGTTCAGCAACAGTTTACAAACTTACAAGTAGATGACATCACAAGTTTTGTGTCGGAAGAAGACAGCATAGATAAGAAATGGTCTAAGTTGGCTGAAGTGCGTGGGATGGATGGAGCTAGAAAAATATGATGGAATATCAACTGTTATGTTGGCAGTTCTCGTGATTCCACACAGCACTGCCGAATGCGAAAAGATATTTAGTATCATAAAAAAGAACAGAACTTAATTTAGGTCGTCCATGTCACAGACATCAGTGGAAAGTCTGAGTGTATTGAAGGGCAAGGTTTCAAAAAGAGCATGCTTTGAAGAAAACTTTTCGATTGACTTTCTGAAAACAGCCAAAAAAGCAACGGCAGTTTCTCTGAATAAAAGTATTGTATCATGTGAATTGAGCTCTGTTTAGGACAGTACTGTATTGTTGTTTCTAAAGGTTACTTAAGTTAACAAGTGGCATTTTTTGTGAAGTATTTGATTGTGTTTAAAAAACATTACATCATCCATATTGTGATCAGCTTAGTATATTTATTGTGAAGTTTGTGACTATGTTTGAAAACATTACATCATCCATATTGTGATCAGCTTAGTATATTTACTGTGAAGTTTGTGACTATGTTTGAAAACATTACAACATCCATATTGTGACCAGCTTAAGTGCTATGAGGTAATATTGTGTTCAAGTGAATTACTTGAAAATTGCCGCGTTTAAAATATGCTGTAATTTACGATACTTAAAAGTTTTACTGGTAAAGAGCTTCAAAAGTTGGCAGGTATGCTGGTAATTACCTCGATATGTTTCAGCTTTACCAGATACCACAACTAGTTGATCGTCAATCAACTTTTAATTTTCAACAATATGGTGTTCCACCACACTGGGCTTTGAATCTGAGGGATGTCCTGGACGGGACCAAACATTTCCAGTATATTGGATTGAAAGGGGTGGGCCAACCGATTGCCATGCCACCTAGGTCTCCCGACATCACGCCCTTGGGCTTTTTTCTTTGGGAGTATGGCAAAGACCAAGTTAACCAAACACTTGTTGATGATGTTGCATGTTTGATGACCAGAAACATCAATGTCACTGCCAATGTTGATATCGAGTGTGGATGGAATTGGAATACAGATTATATGTGCATGCAACCAAAGGTGCACATGTAAAAGTGGACTAGACATCAAGCATATAATAACAAAACTTTCAGAGTAGCTCTTTTGAATGAGCACTAGTGCAATTTTTAATGTCGCTTAAATTTCTTCTTATTGATGTGTAAAATTATAAAAAACCTTTAGGTACATCCAGTATTTATTATTCAATTACCAGCAACTTGTGCTAGTCAGAGAACATGAAAATTTTAGTTCGGGAAAGTCAGCGAATTAAAATGATATCAATGAGATTCCTGTCATTCGAAAAACAGCTAAGCCCAAAAATATATACATTAAAATCTTAAAGGAAATGCAACATTAAAAAAAAAAATCATACAGACACAGATATCAAATGCAAGGACAACTTCACAAATCTAAAATAAAATTCTGTGATTTAACAATATATTCTGACAGTGGAGTTGAAACAGTATGAAAACAAAAATATGATTAATTCTGGAAAAGAAAGATGGTTCCCAAATTTCGTGAATTTATATGGAGTGCTTGCTGCCGGAATTAGGGGATATCTGCATAAGCAGAAGAATGTGTGTCCGCGAATCACAGTATAAAGAGCATAAGCAAGTAGTAACAGAAAATGTAACAAATATTATTCTCAGTTTTTAGTTTTAACCACTTATCAGTAAAATTTAACAATATGGTCTTTCAATTATACAACTGACACGCCACCAAAGTGCTATCAGAATACTTTTGTACGCTCAGTGCGTAATTCATCATACTTCTAAGTCAGACTTCAATATTTATATCCATGGGGTGATTTAAAGTTATTGGAATAGCAATGTCGCCATAATATTATATACCTTGAAATGTTTATATTTATGTTTGATGTAACTGTATTTGTATTTGTGTGTATTTGTTGCAGGCACAAAGACATTTTATAAACAGCCCAAACAGATTATTGAAATAATGAGCATCGTGCTAATAAAATAACTCTAGATAAAGAAATGTTAGTAAACAACAGAATTGCGGATAATCTAGTTAAAGAGTTGGAAGGATTCAGGTAGCCCTATATGCTATCAATGTTAACTTTTGCCACAAATTACACGAAAACTATAAATTTTTTCGAGGCGGCCCTTGTTCTATGCAAAAGATAAAAATTAAATAATCGGAACTGTGGTTTAAACATGGCCACTTTTTTTTTCCTGAAAAAAATAATATTTTACAGTTACTATATTCCAAAAATCCGAATTTTTGCACACCCTAATGTTTTACTGTTAAAAACCTGTATATGTCCGTAAAGGGAAAACAAGTGCATACTTCCGCAGATAATTATACATCACGTCAAATACTGCCTCCACTGTAAATATATTATTACCTGACCTGTAAAATTATTTGTAAATTATTAGATACCAGAAATGTATTCATAGATAGACCTGTTTTGCACTGGAGTGCTGGGTGTCTAGTGCACATGAAAAACGGGAATTGTACAGTTTCATCTGCACAGGAAATGTCCATGAATGTGCGGGAATTTTTTTTCCCATGTGCGGGAATTTTTTAGCAATGCAAGATGTGTAGAAATGTTTTTTTTCCGGGTCTTACTGTCGACGTCAACATCACCAAACACCAAACAGATGATTTACAAGAGAAAACTTGTATGAACAAAACTAAACTGAAGTTTTATTTTTAATTATGTTGGCTATACCTGGTGGCTTGTTCGCTTCTTTCTTTTCTTCTTCCAGTAGTGTTCCAACTTCAAAATGGCGTTCGTATGTTTACGAGTTTGTGTTGCGATGTGAGCAAAAGACCGAAAGATCGTTGCGAGGTGTTTTTTTCGGTCTCGTATCACATTCGTTTTTTGATACTGCATCAGTGAAGTAATTCATAAGTGTGTAAGTATACATTTTATTTTTCTAAATGTGTATTAAACAATTATTTTTAGTGGTGTTGAGAGATTGCTGCGTTTTGTTGGTGTTTTACTCCATGCTTATTTCGCTATTGTGCATCTCTTCAATTAAATATACATCTGCTGTGAATATTGCTCCGTAAATTCAGGATTATGTGTGTAACGTGTTAAGTTAAATACAGAGGTTTATTTTTCATATAAACGTGATACGAAGATGTTCAAATCTGCATTGGCCATGTGGCCGATTTTAGCTATAAGATCTATTATGTTTAACCTTTGTGATTAGTGATCAGTTTCGTCAACTTCGCAGCCAACAAATTACAAAATAGACAACTAAATATCAATTCGCAGCAATGCTAATTTTGCCGACTATGTTAGTAATAAATGGAAATGTTATTCAAATTGCACCAAACAGTGTGGACTTAACACTTATAATTCCAATTTTTAACATGAGCCTAGCTTCCCACGTGTGTATGCATTAATTTTAAATTTTAATGGTCGCATTGTTAATATTTGTTAACTTTTTTAATCCCGAAATTTTCTTTAGGTCTAATTATGATTATTACTGAAACAATGCTCCAAATATTTTTTGGTGGTTTGTTGTTTCTGGTGTTTAGTTCTGTCTTTATTCACCTGAACACTTGCATCTATTTGTACCTGACGAAAATAAAAAATACAAAAGTAAAATCTAACATGATCTTAATACCATTGTAGGCCCTAATATAAGTGCAATGCCTAACTACATAAATATGTATGCTACTTTTTCATAGGTTTAACAGTTTATTAGACCACATCAAGTGAAAATTAAGAAAATATTTAATGTTTTAATTGCAATATTTTTAATTCCAGTTTATTCTAGTTTTATTGAATAAATTTCAAATAATTTATTTATAATTTTATTGAATAAGTATATTTTGCTAGCAGTGTTTACTTGCATACTACTTCAAGGATCATTTTAAACCATTGTTTTAAGAAATATTAGGCCTACTTGTTGAACCAACTACGTGTAACCAGAAACAATTTATATAAATTACTGTATTTTTAGGTTTTTAAATCATATAGAAGGATGACTCGTAAAACAAGAGGAAAGAATTTTTTCCAAAGCGATTGGAAGAGAGAATTCCCATGAGTTGAAGTGGAAGATTATGTTCACACCACGGTCTTAGAAAAACAGGTCTGGACACTAGACTATCTAACAATGTTATTGAGTTGACCCTGTTATGACTGAAAGCGCCACTAGCAATGAAGTGTTGTTTTAACATTGCAATATAGGGTCGTACTACCACATCTCCTAGCAGTTCCAACACGTGCTTGCTCCTCGTAGATCCATTTAAACAATGATAAAACAACACCAGAGTGCCAGTGGCGCCAATCAGTCATATGAGGGTCAATTTCCAACTCCAAGTGTCCAGACCTGTTTCTCTATGGTCGTGGTTCACACTGCAAAGTGTTCTTTATGCAACACAACATTCTCGATCATGTCAATGGAAATGACAGCTGTTGCGAGTCATCCAAAGAAGCAAAGCATGTAATCAAAGTGTAAAAAGTGTTCAGAAGTCTGCGCCAATAGATGCCTGGGCTGTTCCTGTGTCAAGTTCAACTTCTCATCCTGAAGAACATATCAAATGCTAGTGTTCTGTCATCTAAACTGTGTGAACCTTCAACATCGGGTGTAACTGCCTTTCCGCACGACTCAACAAATCTAGTTTCTTCAGTGATAGCAAAGACACAATTAGTTTCACAGCATTTTGATAAGTTTCTGCAGAAAGATGAAGTAACAACTGCAGTGGCTTTATGGTGTATACAGACGGTCATGAATCACGGCTCATTAAGAGGGACTGCAAGTAGTGTGTCTCTTTTTCGTACAGTGTTCCCTTCAGGTCCTGTTGCTGATAACATGCAGCTTCAGAAGGATAAAACATCCTATGTTATTGTGCATGGCATTTGCACTTTATTTTTACACCCTGCTGAATCAATATTGCAAGGATGTAACCATTTTGTTCTAAGTTTCGATGAAAGTATGAACAAGGTGGCACAAACACAGAAAATGGATTTGTTTGTCAGATTTTGGGATCCGAAAACAAATTAAGTTACGTCTAGGTACCTTACCTCAGCGTTTCTTTTTCATACTACTGGAGAAGATCGTCTTGAAGCCATTAAAACTGGTTTGGATGAGTTTGATTTAAATAAAATAATACAACTCTTAATGAATGGTCCAAATGTCAATGTTAAAATTGCCAGGCTCTTGAAAGAATTGAGGTCAGAACCAGATTCCCTTCAGTTTTTGGATATAGGAACATGTGGACTTCACACAATCCATAATGCATTCAAGACAGGAATTAGAATGACTGATTGGGATATTATAGAGTTTTGTAGGTCCCTCTATAATATATTTAAAGAGGCTCCAAGTAAATGTGGTGATTATGTGAGGGCCTCTAATTCAAATGTATTTCCTCTTAAACTGTGCTCTATAAGGTGGATTGAAAATGGCAAGGTAACTCAAAGAGCCAAAAAAATTCTTCCCAATGTTGAGAAGTATGTACATTCAGGGAAAGGAACAGTCAGGGAACACTCATGCAGCAGCTTCTCACTTGTGAGCATGATAACAGACAAGCTTCTTCCAGTCAAACTAGCGTTCTTCGAGTTACTTGCCAGCAATGTAGAACCTTATCTCACAGAATTTCAAGCAGACATACCACTGGCTCTATTTCTATATGACAGCTTAATTTTTCTGATGAAAACTCTGGCGGGCAGAATTGTGAACAAAGAAGTTCTAGAAAATACATCTTCGCATAAGATTGGTGTTTTAAATAAGGATTCTAACATCTCTTTTGTGAATGTGAAGGATGTGAAATACATAGGTGTGGGGTATAGTACACGATCTGCATTGCATAAATGTGTGGGTGTTTCAGAAAAGGACATTTTGTTGTTTGTTCAAGAAAGATTGCAGAACTGCAATGCAACATTTTGTAGCTAAACTTTTACAGAAGTCGCTGTTAAAATACAAATTAACCAAGGCACTGACTTCTTTGAATCCTGCCCATATATGTTCCAAGAAAGATTCTGAGAAGCAACTAACAGATGGCATAGAAGTGATTCTTAATGCAAATCTGCTTCCATCTAATGTCCTAGAAAGAGCTAAAGAATACATTGCTTTTCATGCTCTAAATTCCTCATTCTACCTGAGCATTCCCATGTGAAATTATTAGCAACATCTTCAAAACGTTTTGGAAGATTCTCGTACTCTTGTTTCTCATGTATAAGAGACATCGAGAACTACATCTAAGGTATATGTTTATTGCTAGGAAATGTGTGTTAAAATTAACATATCCACATGGATTTCTGCAATACTTTTGAGAGTATTACAGCTCAATGAAAATGGTGTTATCATCATCAAATGATTTTCTATTAACCATGGCCTTGCTCCCAACATGGAGTAATTCATATTGTCCTACTTCATTTTTCTGTAGCTTGCACATGCCAACAATAACTGCAAGGCATTACATTTATTTTGTGGCAGTGGTTCGTATATCAATAATGTGTTACAGCATGAATAAATAACTTCTTTAAGTGTCGACTAATCAATCAAGATTCTCGCTGTTAGAAAGGGGAAATTTGTCATTAAGCTTATTTAGAGATTGCCTAACATGAAATTGTTTATTTTAGCTGTATAAAAGTTTTTCTTTGGAATGTAATGGCTATAAAATACGGATTTGCAGCTACATTAAATTTTAGATATCTGGATCTTTTAGTAGTTGTGTTTTTATTTGCAATGGAAGTGTAATTACACAGAAAATAAGGAAAGCATCAACAATGCATACAGAAATTTATTATCATTTTAACAGGTTATGGACCCAGAGCCAAATAGTTGGAATTTGAATTAAGTTGCAAATGAAACTACATCATGGAATTTCACAATGATGAAGATACCAGGTACCATGTACCACTTTTTAATGGTTCTAATTATAGCAATTGGAAATATCGCATGGAAGTTTTGCTTGATGAAAAGGGTTTGCTAGAATATGTGAAAAAACCATCTGTTACAATGCCTTCTGAGTATGATGCTGTAGTCACTGCAATTGAAACTGTAAGGCCAGAACAACTAACACTAGCATTTGTAAAAGGTCGGCTGTTTGATGAAGAAACAAAGAGAAGCACAAGGAAGCAAAAACCAATTACAGATAATCAGTTATGCTCTGCATTTACTGTTCAGGCGAAAGGGAAATATTTAGGAACAAAGAAAGGAAATAATCAATTCAATCATAAAGGCGATCAAGGAAAACAAGAAAACTACAAGAGGAATGATTTGATTGCACCAGGAACTAAAGCAAGTAATTTTTCGTTCACTTGTCACAACTGCGGAATAGTTGGACACAAAAGAGCTGTGTCGAAAACCACAGCAACCCTACAGACACTTCGGTAAAGCATACATTGCTGCTGGCTCTGAAGGGAATGCATCCAAAAGGGCAGAAGATGAACCTGGTAGCGAAGGAATAGCAAGTCACAGTTTCTTGTCGCATAAACAAACTACAAAAACTGTAAGTATTAATCACTCCGCTGAATCAGTAAATAAGGAAAAACGGTTTTTAGATTCAGGAGCAACAGAACATTTAACGTGTCAAGGAACAAAAGTCTTTAATGTAAAATTGTTGGAAAATCCCATCAAAATAAAAGTAGCAAAGAAAAACAGTTTTATTCTAGCCAACACAAAAGGAGACATAAATGTTACAATGAATGTAGAAGGATGCTATGCAAATGTCACATTGCATGATGTTTTAATTGCTCCTGACCTAGAAACAAATTTACGTTCAGTAGCAAAATTGGATACAAATGGATACAAAGTTGTTTTCGAAAAAGGAACAGGGAAGATTTATTTTAGAGCACACTGGAAACGAACAGATATTCGTAACCGCATCAAGGGACAATGCTCAGTTATGGCATAGAAGACTTGGCCACCTTAGTTATGGAAAAATAAATATTTTGAGTAAGTTAGTGGGTGGCATAGAAGTTAAAAATCACAAACCAGATATCTGCAGTTTATGTTTGAAAGGAAGACAAACAAAAATGCCTTACTCTAACCATAGAGAAAACACAACTCGTCCACTTGAATTAGTTCATAGCTATGTAATGGGACCAATAAATCCTATTTCTTATGATGGTACGCAATATTTAGTAACATTCATAGATGATTTCACACATTTCACTGCAACATATTTAATGGAATCCAAGAGTGAAGTCTTCAAGTACTTACAGATGTATGAAGCCATGGCAACTGCTCATTTTAACTTAAGGATCAGTCGTTTTCGTTGCGACAATGGATGAGAATATGTATCAAATACGATTAAGGATTTTTTTTTTTCTAAAAGAGGAATTAAGTTTGAGTATACAATAAGGTATACACCACAGCCAAATGGAATAGTAGAAAGAATGAATAGGAGTAGGCCTATAATGGATAAAGCAATATGCATGTTATTTGACTAAGGTTTGGGAAAACAATTTTGGACAGAAGCAATACTAAGCGAAGTATTTATTATTAACAGGTGTCCAGCTGCTCTTCACGAAACTATTCCTGCTGAAAAAATGGTACAGAAGAAGACAAAATATAGGGAAAATAAAGGGTTTTGGCAGTCTAGCACATCTGCATATACGAAAAGAAGCAAGAAATGGAAAAATAGACAGTCGTTCAGTAGTTTGTGTGTTGTTTGGCTATTGTCCAAATGGTTACAGACTTTGGACTATCAAAGAAAATAAGTTAGTTTCTGGGAGGGATGTCATAAGTAAAACAGTGGCACAATTTGTCACATTTTTGTTTGTGACAGAATTAGTATTTGTTTAGGTTCTTCTTGCAACTCATACATTTTGTAAAAAAACAGGTCTGTTAATTTAATTATTTATTGATTCAGTGCTAACATAAATATTTGAGCTAGCAAAACAAATAGCTGTGGATAAGTAAAGGTGATGTTTAAATACTTATTTTATGTACATTCTGACTGCTTTATTTGCTCCAATTTACATATATATCTTTTACCAGTTTTAGTGCTACAATCAATGTCAGCCATAGAATAATATAATTACAAACATTAATACTAACACTGAATAAACAAAACATTAATATTGTCACTGGTACCAACACAATACTAATACATATAACACAATATACCACACCTCCCCCTTTAAGTCATGTACATCACGAAATCTTTCAATTTCAATGGTGTATATTTCTGCCTGTTGGAACTACGTGTGGGAACCTTCATCGTTAATTGGGGCTCCAATACTTCTGTTGTTTTGTCACTAATCTGCAATGATGATGCTGCTGCAGCTGTTACTGGCCCT
>PNEQ01122107.1:0-15462 GCA_003012365.1 Medauroidea extradentata
GCGCAGGTGGTTATCATGGAGTAATACAATCCATGCGGCTCCCGAGGAGGCCTTTTAGCGCTGCCGCCACTGTATTGTATTTCGCCGCCCTGCCCGACAGCCACGGCGCCGAGGAGTGAGTGGGAAGGGGGTGTCCTAGCTCCGCCACCACAGTATCGTACTACACCGCCCAGCCAGACAGTCGCGGCTCGCAACAATAATTTGTTTTTAAAATAACAGGCGACTATTATCTAAGGTCTCGTCGCGCAGTATCCACAATTTTTGAAAATTAAATTTTACATCCTAAACGAGAATCGATATAAGGAAATCGTTCAACTGATTTATTAATAATGTTATGTACTCTACTGTCTATTTTTTTTTTCAGGGAAGAGATAGTACACCTTCAGATAATTATTTAATCAATTAAAATACAATCAATTAGATAATTAGCGAAAACCATTCCGGTTTATGAGTTGGAAAAATTCTGCTACATAATAAATAACATAGGCTTATGTAAAAAGCAGTTGAAAGATTTGATATCGACTCCCTTAATGTTTTAAATAATAATTATCTCAAAATTCATACAAACCCCGTGACTAGGCCTTCGCACATTACAGTTGATGACATGAAAAGGATATTGATATTTTTAGCTGACGAGATGCCTAAATAATAATAACTTGGTGTTAGTAACCACATTACCCATGTAATATTTAAGGTTTTGCCAAACGCATATAATGTAAAAAAATTTTTAGAACTAGTCTACAAAATATCAGATTGTTATGCACAATTACTATTCACTGTATCAAAGTTAACAAGCTCTAAAAGTACTATATTAATAAAAAATTAAATGTTAAGAATTGTAATTGCGCAAATTTTACTTGCATAATTATTTTACTATTAAGAAATGTTTTACACGTGACATTTACGTAACTGTAACCACTTTTGCAATGTACTCAAAATGCAACTGAAACAATGTGTTTGTATAAACAGTTAAATAGATGATATTTTTTTTCGTTTACGGATAGCCTTAAATCAAATGTTTAAATGGTTATGCTTTTAAATTACAAATAGTTTACTAAAACGTATCATATATAGTCTTCATCGTTCTTGAATCTTTGCTGTGGTTTTACTTCACGTGTTTGCGTATCATCTCTCGCAATGTAGATCCATGGAGCTTCACAAACATAAGGTATTACCCATGTAGTATTTGTTTTTAACCTGTTTCAGATATATTATATTATGAAGATCACTGGCTGAACCCCCTTTCACATTCAGCTAAAAGACACGGTAGTCTACCAGTTTTATGCAGTTGAACAAAATATTCAAGTCCGGAAACACGAGAACTGTCTTCGAGATTGGTATGGTACCAGATCTTTTTCTAGAGTTAAATCGAACCTTAGACACAGGTGCTCAATTAAATTTTTTCTGAATCTGGAAAATTTTTCTGAAAACATCACAACTTAGTTAAATTGAAAACATGGAGGTTTCAATTTGTTATAAAGACGGAAAAGCTGTGCGGGAGCGGCGTTCCAGCACACTGATCGCCAGCTGCAGGTCGGCGGGTTTTTACTGGAGATATTCGTTTCCTCCGCCTTTGAATTTCCAGCGCTGATATATATTTCACTACAGTACCTATTTCACCCTCATCAACTCTCAGGACGCAAGGGTTTCTTTTCAGATGTTGCGGTTTTTGCCGTGCCATCGAAACCTCTGAATTCTCGATATTGTTACTTTGCCTGTGATCGTAAGGTATTTCATGAGCATTTTAAGACGAAATAAAACGTTTTAGCGGTTAGAATGATAGCAATTACCGTACACAGATGAGTAAGCAGGGTTTGTCTCGGAGTGGACGTGAAAGAGGTTGTAGGGGAGGGGGTGATTCACGTTTTTATATTTGGAAAATCTTGTGGAGGGGGGATATATATTTGCAACTAGTAACCCTAACGTGTGACAGAATACATCAACAGTATCTTGCAACAATCGTTAACAGATATGCATTACTTATACTTCCGTAGGATATAATAATTCTCAAATATTTTGTTTTCATTTGCCTAAAAGGGGGAAGGGGTGATACATACCGTACTACCTTCCCCATCCGTTTTCTGTTTACGCCCGACCTTAAAATGTCACGCACAAACAAGTTTATATATATATGTGTGTGTGCGCACACACATGCATAATATTATAATATATTAGCAACAACCTGTTCGCGATAAAGAACTAATTTTTTTAAAATCATGGGTACCTTTTTTACGACCCGTGTGTATCTAACTCTTCAAATGTACAATTATTTGGAAATAATGATTTGTGTTAATGCTTTGTCCAATTGCTGCCGTAAAATATCAACATCGCAAATATGTACCTGTTGTACAAATTAATGAAATTATCCTTTAATATCTGAAAACACAATTCAAACATCAAATATTAACAATCATTAAAAACCACGATCTTGTTTTTTTCATTATGTAAAATTTAGTTGATATATTTAATTTTTCGAAGGCTGATTTCAAAATAAGTTAAACTGTAAACAGACTGAACAGAGAAGATTTCCTTCTTACACGAGTTCTTTTTTTGCGAACGTAAAAGAAAATGGTGGAATCCAGACACATTTTGAATAGACGAAATTCCGACGCACATACTATACAAACATTAATTCCAAATTCTTCTGGCCTGTCTAAAAAAGGAACTTGGGGCTGTCGATGGCCACTGTCACACTAGACATGTATGCTAACAATGTCATAAATTAACCTGCTAACAATGACAACAACTAACCAATTAATGGAGTAATGTCACTTTGAAATTCGTAATATTATACTAAATTTTATTTAACCCTTTCTATGTACATGGCCTCAAATAATATTGAACGTAGTTCAATAATGGAGACAAATAACTGAACGTAGAAACTTTACATATGAATGTGTTAGTATTCATGTGGCGTTTCTATTTTATTTTTTTCACAGCAGGAACGCTTTTGAAACGGAAGTCACGGTGCCTACAAATTATGTGTCTTATCTTCCACCCTAGTGTGCGCAAGTGTATAATTTGCAATTTTGTTGTAACATATAATTCGAACTGTGTCTACGCACGGTTTAATGTAAATTAAATCCATAAAACCAGAGTGTTCGTGATGTTACTTAAAAAATTAACCTGCGTCTTACAGTAAATAACTTCCGTTCAGACTAACACAAGGTCGTCCTTCGTTACGGAAGTTCTCTTGTCGATATTCTTCAACTTATTGCCGTAAAACCTTCTCTTTTTAGCTCTAGACGGTGGAGGCTTCGATTGACATCCCATCCCACAACACAAGTTTTTACAAACTCTGTAACTTCCTTTTCATTTGCGTTCACAGCCAAGCGAAGCTACCATAGTAAAATTATATGTTGAAATTTGTGTATGCTATCAATATCGTGCAACACTCGCAGCTCCTACCCAGCACGAGATAAGCATGTAACAGAAGATCGCGCAAACGGCACAGCCTGCTAGCCTCGCCTTCCTCCTTCCCCGCCGCCAGGACGAGAAGTAGAGGAGGAACTGGGCGCGACGTGCGAGAGAGACAGAGTACCATATCTGGAGTCGTGTAGAGCGGAGTAGTGCGTGATTATCTAAATTTCAGCTCCTTCATCTATAATTATCAAAGCATTGTTCTGACAAAATTCCACATTCAAGTACGCGTCAGACCACATCGCATGTATATTTTAGAAACCAGATATGTAAGAAAACTTCTCTAATATTAATTGTAAATGGTTTGATTTCAGGAACCTCTATACCAAAAATAATAAATTATAATTTGTTGAGACTCTTTTGACAGAACAATTAAGGTTCAATCGGTGAAGATTAACACCAGGAACACATTAGTTGGAAGTCAGCATTAAAAAATTAAAATAATATGTCACTTACAGCTGAATTTAGTTCATATTTTAGGTAAAAAAACAAGGTACTTATAACAATTTGTATTGGAAGACTAACAATCCAATTATTTTGTTCTTGGGGTTAAAATGACGATGGATGTGTGCTCTTTCCAACTCCAAATTCTCAAACTCGTATTTGTGTCGTATCTGTCAAATTCTTATGATTTGTGACATGCCTGACGCCAAGTTTTATAAGGGGCTTTCGCCTTAAGGCATAGCTTCCCTTTCTTATCCATTTATCTTGCTCGCTCGCACAGGTTACGAGATATGTATAGGTTTTTGACCGGGCTGTTGGTTTCTAGTTGTTCTCGGATCTTCAGTAACATTTTCACTTACAGTTCTTTACACAACGTGTTTCTGTAAATCGCCAAGGTAGGAGGGCTAAATATGTTTTACTATATATCTACGGCTTACGACCAAGGCTTAAAATTTCGAAATTGTCATAAACGTTATGCCCACTAGGTAAACAGTCTTCGCTGCAAATACGAAATAATGAAATTGTTATTTCCTAGGTAATGAACTTTCCGTCAGTAATACTGCCCCTTCAGTAATACAATCAGCGCATTGTTACAAATATATTTAATATTGATTGATATAGGCCAATTTAAACTTTCTTTGTGAGAGTTATAAGTGAAAAACTAACGTCCTAAACGTTTTGCAACTTTGCATTATGAGCGCATCTAACTAAAATTTCATTTCTCACCTTCGTAGAGTTTCCATGCAAACGTCGTATGTACTGAGATGCTAATTTTATGCAATAAGTTCATTCACGGAATATTTATATGAGTATTGGGACGGTACCTGATAACTGAACGGAAAGTATTGTTGTAAGTACCATACTTATTTTAAATTAGTCAACACTCCTATTTGGTTGTCCGTACTATCTGGATACTTCATACAACAGTTTGTTCTGTAAAAGGAGCTACGAGCATTTTATTTTACATAACATACTGTTCCTTTTACAGAACAGATTCCTGCATGACCAATTCAGATAGTACTTACAGTTAAGGACTTCTGTCCCTATTTTGACAGCAGTAGTGAACCTACAACAATACAATTACATCAGTGAGGGCGTGCATATATCGTAGGACTGTATATGTAATAAGAAAAACTGCTAGACATGTCACTTCATTCCAGTTCCCACTGACAGTAGCACTGTTCTATAGTTAACACATTGATCTATGGGCAGTTTTAGTTTTGCATGTAGGTTAGTTATGGATTTTAATGTATTCGTTTTAAAAAACTGCAGACCTGCTCTCTCGCTAGTTAATTTTAAAAGTTAAACTTTAAAACAATAAATAGTTGTTTGTTTGGTTTCGTTCTAACGAAAATATAGATTCGTGTCCTTAGTACAAAATTGGGTTTTTTAATTCAGGGGCATCATTTCAGGTTTTCCAGGGGGGGGGGGGTGGTCAAGATTTTGTTTTCCGGCGACAGTGACCTTGTTGCATCTTTTTTATTAATTAAGCATGTATATATTAGATAATTTAATAATAAAACTTCAGTTTTATAAGCTTAAGTTAGCATTTTTTAAATTTAAAATACAAAAAATATATTTATACACATAAAATTCTAAATCCAGGGGAGAGCGTTCGCCCCCCCTCCCTCCCTTTTGTGGCCCAAATGACGCCCCTGTTTTAATTTCCGGACAGTAGCATTTATTTAATGTCTTACAGTAATGACAGATAAAATATTGATTTGTATTTTTGTTTCATGCAGCATCAACTTCTTATAATATTGGGTTAAGAAAAAATTAGTCCACCCAAGCGGCTACGTTTGAAACATTAGTTAGTCTTGAAATGATTGATCATAAAAACATCTGATCATGGTATATTATGTAACATATACCGGCATTTCAAATGCACACATCACAAAGAATCGAAATCAAAAATTGTTATTGTAATGCTTAAGAAATATTGCTATTCGCATCCTCGTTTTATATCACTAAGTATCTAAAACGTTCGTGTAAATTAAGAATAACTTTGACGGTTTATTTTACCTCGTATATATTTAATTTTATGTCTGTTGTACAGCGACAAGTGAAGACATATTTTCAGGTAATGTATAAATTTATTCGCATGTGTTCATTATTTTTCCTAGGAAATTTAAATTACGCATAGAAAAACTCTTTTGATGCCGCTATAAACATAGTTTTGCTTTGTAAATATTATTCCATGCGAAAAAGTTTCCTGATATTAAAATTCGCGCATGAAATACAATATGAATTTTTCTCTTGATTGAAACAGTGTTTTGTACACATGTTGTCATCAATATTTGACAAGAGTGAACAGGAATTTCTACTCGAGTAACTTTTCATTAACAATTCTGCGTATGCAATTAACACACTGCGCTGATGATGTTGAATTACTCTCGCCCTGCATTTTAAATAAGCAAATAAAATATTTCAAAATTAATTATTCAGAATCGTCCAATGTCAAATACAGTCGGAACAAAGCAAACAAATTTTGCATTTAGATACATCGTTTAACTTTAGGCATATAGATATTGTTTTCGCTCGGCTGGTAGCGGAAGTGCGTTACAGTATCACACGGAAGTGAATCACGCGTGGACGACTGCACACTCGACTTCCTGACTTTCGATTCATTATTTTACAGTACATTATTAATATATTTGTGATATCTTGAAGAAAATTATCTTATTAATCGTGTTTAGTTTTACAATTGCTAGCATTGGCACAGAAAATTCAGAAGATGTGAGGTTGAGCACTTATGGCGTATAAGTCTGTTATTTTCACACGATTATTTATGTAATAGCTGCCCGCAATAACCTTAGGGTGAATGTAAGACAAATAATTTCTACAACATGCAAATTGGTTTTAAAAATATGCAACATGATTTATGAAACATATGCGTCGGAGATTTGAAATTACATCGAAAACTGAAACTAAACGTTATAGTCTTAGACTAAACCGAAGTTTCTTAGACGTCCCAAAATACATTCGATTATGGCATTATCACGTGAATAGACGTTTTTTCGGGTAGTAATATAAGAACGTCATGATATTGTTGCGAGTCGCGACTATCGTGCGAGCAGCGTTAGTAGAGAAGGCCGGCGGTAGAAGTGAGAGACCACGACGAGGGCAACAGCCGCCAGCTGCACGCCTATCTCGAATTTCGTAAACACTTTGATAACAATAAAGCCGATTTTACAACTGTGCGACACTGCGACAGCGTTAACCGACGTAGTGATGGGCTGAATCGAGATATTTTATGAATCGAGCGATCATTCGATCGTTTATAAAATAATCAAATAATTGTTTCGAAATACTCTATCGGGAAGATGGCGAGCGAAATCATGCTTTTGTTTTTTTTTTTTTTTTTGCTATTTTTCTGAGTGAATATTCCGAAATTATCTTTCGGCTAGTTGGCGATAGAAATCATCCTTTCCTTAGCTAAAATTTTAATCCCATTGGCTTTTTATCTATACAGTTAGCTGAAAAAAGGAAAGAGGAGGTGCGAGTATCTTATATTTCATGCGCGATAAGGTCAGTGGAGTAATGTTTTGGTTGCCGACAAAGAATATGTTTTACATCAAGACATCTTTATGGCTATCTCGGTAACATGATCATCCTTCGTTTTGTAGATTATCTCATATCGTTATCTTATTCTTCTCGCAAGCGATCACAAAGAGCAGTTTTATAAATTGTGAGTTCAACTGCCGAGAATGTATTTCATAAGGAATAGTTGACTACATTTATTTTAATGATTATTAAAAAAAAATTGGAGCCCCATTACACACAAATATAAAGTTTATTCCATCTCAAAATCCCAAAACTATACAGTGAAGCTTGTGGGAAACTATCAGCTGAATTAATTATGCAATATAAGTGCAGGTTCAATTACTTCCGACATGACATGTGGAGGGACGAAAATACTCGTTCATTTTTGTCAGTCACTGCTCATTTCATGTTTCATAATAAACTGTACAGAGTTCTTTAAACAAGGCAGATGATAAGTCACTCACTAGTGAAATTATTGCACCTGTTCTTATACAGAAGCTAAACAAATGGAATATTTACGAAAAAAAAGTTACGTCTAAAAACTTTATAACTTAAGGTATATACTTACATAAAAATTTACTCTTTGGGAGTAGGGTATGTCACATTAGTCACGTGACAAGGTTTTGCAGATTACCAGGATTTGATAACGCTCTTAAAGGTTTTAAAATTACAGGAAACCAGCAAACTAGACAGTTTGTTAAATGTTACATCCGTAGTGCATTCTTTTCTCGTATTATATTTATATTAAATTACAGTATTAGTTTTAGTAGTCTCTGAGATTCCATCGGTTGAGATTTCGCCCCGGGTAAACCTACCTCAGGTGAAATTTCAAACGCCAAAAACTTGAAATTTTGGCTGAATACCATACCCGAGTGAATTTTCATAAGCACCTATAGAATGTATGTCATAAGTGTCATTTTAATAAATAACATTGCCGATTCTCTTCTGTCTTGTTTTCGCATAAGTGAAAACATTCCAACTTATTTCGGTGTAATTAATTCGTTCAGAAATTTTGTTTCTTTATAATTATTTTAGTTTTAAATCGTTCATTAACATTTTATTCCGTTACAATTAATTCACTTATGTTTTATTTCTAGCACATTTTCTTTAGTAAACATGCTCGATTTCTTCCTAACGAAATATTGTTGCGAATAATGCGAAATGTTTCGAATGATCTACATAGTGTCTCGAAATATTCGCGAGCACAGAATAATCGATTATATACAGACATTACGTTCGATTCAGCCCATCACTAGATACGAAGACCTTCGAACTTCGCACACTACTTGTCGTCAATCGATTTTACAATAATGCGACAGCGACGATGCGTTTAATTGCTTTGCAATCTTTCGTCAGAAATAGTAACGAAAATGAACAAATGAATCCCGATTGTTGGCGATTTCTAGCCAAGCATTGATTTTCTTCAGTTGATTGCTTAACAAATAGTGTTGAGGGTTATAAAGGAATTCCCGCTTCCGATATTCTTCAATTAACAACTCTTCTGCTTGCTTCGCACAACTTCACATCTGGAATAAAATTTTCCACTTAACGCTAATTGGCACACACACCAAGTTAATATGTTTGTAACATGTGTTTAGGTCGTATGCTTAATTTATTTGACTGGTAAAATAACATACTATATTATAAAGTGCTCACCTTCGTGTCTCTTTCATTGTTTATTTAAAAATGTGGTGGTATTTTATTTTTGTTGTTTCTGTTTACAAACACTGTTGTATTATTCTTCTTCCTGCTCGCATGCGATTTTCGCAGCTGCGATAGAACATGTCCTATCGCAGCCCTTCGCATCGCTGCCGTCTGCTTACTCTCGTCTGATTGGCTAGCCACTTTTGCCGCACTGTCGTTGTCGTAGTGTCGCACAATTGTAAAATATGCGGCCTAGGCAGCGAATATTGATGAAGATGGTGCGGCACAGGCCGGTGGCCTGTGAATCTCTAGCAGCACGGCATCGATAAACATCAAAGTGTTTACCCGCGGCTTGCGGCACGCAGTCCCTCCCCTTGTCAACGTTCCTGCTCTTCCAGTATGCAGCAGTCCTTGGTGGCGTGAGCTTGCATTGTTGATTTAATAACCGTACGTCCAGGACCTGAGCCAGATAGTTAACAATATAGTTATCAGATGACAAAAGTGTCAGAGCTTATTCAGCTGTGCTGAGAAGAAAGAATCCTATGGATCCACGGGGACGACTTGAAAAGAGGCGGAGCTTCAGTCAGGAGTGGGATACAATTCTTATCTCCATGGATACCGCAGCCGAACATAACCTTCATTTAGCTATTTGGCTTCGCATGTACCGGATGAGATGTACGTCAAGAAAATGTATTATTTGTTTGGAATGTGCCGTTTTGTCAGGTAAACATTAATCTTATGTATTTGCGTATCTTAACCATGAAATTGAAACTAATGTTTTTACCCTTGCGTGCAAATCTATGAATGTGCAACATTTTTGCTTTCTGCAATTACCAACTTACAAATCAGCATGTTTGTAAACAAGCTTTGTTTCCCACAGTACTTTTCCCCTGCAGTGACGTCAGGGGGCGTGTACTTCAAGTCGTCCATTGCTTGCGACTATAAGAACAAAACAAGGAATGATTCGTTCACGAGGATATCGGGCGTATCGAATGTCGACAAATGTGAAGTTGAGCAGAAGATAAAAAATATAACGAGTAACGAGTCATATTTAAAAGGAGAAGAAAAAAGAAGAGTTAAAAAATAACAGGTAGCGGCAGTGACGAAAATTATGTTAGCAAGTGGTTTGCTTACCGTCATCTTGAATTTATACGTGACAAAATTGTGCCACGCAAAACTGTGGATAGAAGTCAGATATGTGTCATATGTCATATTTGTTTTCAGAAGTGTGTTTGTCATTTAAAACATTCAATGCGTTTAGGCAAAATGTGTATCTGCTTTTGCGACTTCTGCGCATGCACCATTATTTAACTACGAATATTCTTCTTGATGTCAAAATTTTATTTGTGCTGTATTTAAATCTTGTTTTGTACAATCCGTATTTTCATTCAATAATACTGAAATAACTTAACACTCTGTTATAGATGCTATGATTTGAAAGTATTGTTACAAGTTGCGGGCTAGGTACGTTTGGGGATGGAGGGTCTTTGATAAAATAAAGAAAATAAAGCTAACCTAGTAATGATTTACCACAATAAATGTCAAACAGAACAAATAACTACTATTTACATAAAGGAAAAAAATACATCTACACAAGTTCTCTGTATATGAAAAGGTTACTAGTCACTCACAATGGTGAACCCAAAGAAATAATACCGAAGAATCTTTCTGGCTTAGAAAAACCTTCTTCCCTGTACTTGCTGCGGTCCTACTCGCTGGACACCCTCGAACAGTCGTCGCAATCAAATACTTGTCACTATCACTTGAGCTCACACCAGGCACATGACAACCAAAACTCTCTCGCTCCTGCTGCAGCTCCCCCTTATATATCCACACCTACAGCTCGAATTATCTAGGCAAGTCTCTGTTCTCCAACCTCCTGGAAAGGCGTCGCTTCAAAGTCAAGCACCACCCAGTGAGATAAAGAAGGAACAGGAACATTCCAGATCACTATATCTCCCTCTGTTACCCGATATTGGGCGCAGGTGGTCGCCACCGCACATGGGCGACACAATGTATGCCGAATCTCTTTGTTATTGCCGCTGCTATATCGGCTTACACTGCTCTCCGATTACAGCGGCGTGCAGGTGGTTATCACGGAGTAATACAATCCATGCAGCACCCGAGGAGGTATTTTAGCGCTTCCGCCACTGTATTGTATTTCGACGCCCTGCCCGACAGCCACGGCGCCGAGGAGTGAGTGGGAAGGGGGTGTCCTAGCTCCGCCACCACAGTATCGTACTACACCGCCCAGCGAGACAGTCGCGGCTCGCAACAATATGTTTTCATGTAAAAATTACTAAATAATTTTTTTCAGACTATGTTACTTTGACGGTTAAGAAGACTAGATGCTGTCATATGCCAGAAATAGTAGAACTGTATAAGCGTAGGCTCCCTTATTTATTGTAATGGCTTACTTGTCTATTACAGTAGCTTAGTGGATATTTTGACAACAATTTAGGATCTTGCTTTCTTATATCAATAAAAAATATTTTGTGCTGTCTGAATTCACTATGGTTTCTCAAATAAACCGTTAATAAGTTTCGTATTGAGCAGCTGTTTCTGCACACATTATAATTACATATCCCTCGTAAAGTTAATAGTGATGAAATAAGCTTTGTTTGTGTTATCATAGTATTATAAGCGCAAACATAGACATTGGAAAACTTTTATTATTATTATTATTATTATTCATATTTTTTATTTTATTACAAGATTTAGGTAACAATTAGCCCTTGAAATAAAATTGTATTTTATAATAATTGCACTTTTTTTAGTTCAAGCCGAAATCAAAGAAATGGTTCAGTGTCTCCAAGGAAATATATTATTTATGACTGTGAAAGGAGTTGCACAATATGTATAGGTTGAAAAGTAGGTGAATAGCAAGAGATTTAAAATTCCTCCATAAACTGAAACCTGTCCAGATGCCTGAATTATTATGCTGCAGCTAAATATGCAACCTCTTGAATAGTCTTTACTAGATCCACCGATAACTGCATAATGTTTATGGTAACACAATATATCACATAAATTTCCTCGCAACCATTAAACTTTCAAGAACCACTCACAATGCTTAAACACTTTATACTAATACATCACAAGCACAAGCATGTGTAATGCAGGTCTATTTATTAACAACACTCACAGATGTTATCACAAGATAGTACCGTCTCTTCTTTAGCCATTCATTATCTCTAGGTAAACTGTTTCTGCCAAGAAACCACGCCTTGGTTCGTAAAATAATCAGAGAATTCTTCACGATCAGTTTTAAGCAAAATTTGCTCATCTTCTAGGTGTTCCCCTCAACGGCATGCACGATTCTAGTGCACATTTGACTTCTCGCCATGATCCTGCGACAACTACCCCAGAGTCAAATTCCTCTGCGTTGAAACGTCTTGGAGGATTATACATATTACGAGAGTTTTTATTACGTCTCATGAAGTTACGCAATTGCAAATCAGCAAACGTCACTTTAGTTGCTTTCTCGGGTTGAAGTACCATCGGTTTTCTGAAATCCCGGAAAACTGAAGCTAATAAGCCAATCGTATTTTCGACAATTCACCTTCCTATAACTGAAGCGGTAATGGCAAGCTCGTTCTTTAGATAATTTTTCATGTAGGCCAGGAAAGGGTTTCATTTTATGTGTAGTCAATGGGAAAGCGTCATCTGCTAAACGGAACACAGGTATTGATTTACCTGGCAATGGTTCTTCGTCTGGCATTTTCAAGAAATTTTTCTTCCGACATTCTTCGAAGTTTGCTGTTGTGATAGACCCCAGAATCAGAAATGCGGCCTTGACACCCCACATAAGCATAAATAATGTTGTAGTTACCATCTGCTACATCAAGTAACACAATGCTGTAGCTACGCTTGTAGATGAAATAGTCTGTACCGTTACTAAAGGGAGATTAAAGCACAATATACTTGCCGTTCATAGCGCCACCACTGTTCGGAACGTTCCACATTTTGTTAAAGATGTTTAAAAATCTAGCCATTCTTATTTCGCGGTTGGTACCGAAATTAGGAAATAAATACTCTATTATTACTTTATACATTGTAGTTTTTTTACTGGCAGAGGAAAACCAAAAAAGCTAACACAAGAACTGAACCATCACCAATCTGCACATGCAGAGTTTCCCGAAATTCCTGCATGATGAAACTGGGATAGGACGCTAGTAGAGGCAATAGTAGGTAATCGGCACACTTAAGACTGATCCTGCAGCACGACTGGCGCGGGAATTCCGCCAGGCAGCGCGGGCGTCTCCAAAACCACAGTAGCAGTAAATAGCGCCAAGATGTCTACACGTGCACGCTGGGAGGCAGACGGACCAACGTCAAGGTAGCCCGGACTATGTTGAATGGAAGATTTAATTCCTGGCATACATTAGTGCCACGTTAGTGCTGGTTTGTGCCCAAGTTCCAACGTTAGTGCTGTTAAATTACAGTTTCTGTCCATAATTTAAGTATCCGGGCTAGCTTGACGTTAAGCTAGCCCGGATTTATGAAAATTATGGTCGGAGGGTAAATGTTATTATTGCTTTAGTTAGTGCTACGTCAGTGCTGGTTGGTGCCCAAGTTCCAACATTAGTGCTGTTAAATTACAGTTTCTGTCCATAATTGAAGTATCCGGGCTATCTTGATGTTATGCTAGCCCGGATTTATGCGAATAACGGTCGCAGAGTAAATGTTATTATTGCATTAGTTAGTGCTACGTTAGTGCTGGTTTGTGCCCAAGTTGCAACGTTTGTGCTGTTAAATTACAGTTTCTGTCCATAATTTAAGTATCCGGGCTAGCTTGACGTTATGCTAGCCCGGATTTATGCGAATAACAGTCGCAGAGTAAATGTAATTATTGAATTAGTTAGTGCTACGTCAGTGCTGGTTTGCACCCAAGTTCCAACGTTCGTGCTGTTAAATTACAGTTTCTCTCCATAATTGAAGTATCCGGGCTAGCTTGACGTTATGCTAGCCCGGATTTATGCGAATAACGGTCGCAGAGTAAATGTTATTATTGCATTAGTTAGTGCTACGTTAGTGCTGGTTTGTGCCCAAGTTGCAACATTAGTGCTGTTAAATTACAGTTTCTGCCTATAATTTAAGTATCCGGGCTAGCTTGACGTTAAGATAGCCAAGATTTATGCAAATTTTGGTCGAACAGTTAATGTTATTGTTGCATTAGTTAGTGCTACGTTAGTGCTGTTTTGCGCCCAAGTTCCAACATTAGTTCTGTTAAATTACAGTTTCTGTCCATAATTTAAGTATCCAGGCTAGCTTGACGTTTTGCTAGCCCGTATTTATGCAATTTTCTGTCGAACAGTTAATGTTATTGTTGCATTAGTTAGTGCTACGTTAGTGCTGGTTTGCGCCAAAGTTTCATTAAAATCGCATCTAAATTACTGCTGTCTGTGGTGCAAACAATTATCCGGGCTAGCCTGACATTAAGCTAGTCCGGATTAATTTAAATGTTGACCCTATTATTATTATTATTATTATTATTATTATTATTATTATTATTTTAGTGAGCGATACGTTAGTGCTGGTTTGTGCCAAAATTTCATATTAATTGCTTGTAAATTACACAATTATGTAATGCAAGCTAACCCGCGGTTGAAGAGTAATTTAGTATGGGGATAGCTTATTATACATTATCTCTAAATTAGTGCGAAAGTTAGCAAATTTCTGTAATTTACGTCGAGAAACCTGCAACTTCAAATTAATGCATTTTAGCACTGGTTTATGAAGCACGACCTTTAAACGTTGTTCAGGTGTGAAAAAACGATAATTTTAAATTTTCACGAAACAATGATAGTTTCAAAGACGTTACTTAGGTGTACATTTTCCTCATATAAAAATTGTTTTTTTTTTTGTCTTTTTTTGACCTACGAGAGTCAAAATTTGCATGTTACGCCGGCATGCTAGCCGCGAAAACCAATTGATCAAATAAAATAAGGTAGTTCAGAGTGAATCTGAATGAAACTGGCTTCATGATGGCATATATATTTTTTTTAAGAATTAGTTTTGTTATTAAAAAATTACTAAGATGTAAAAAATTGAGTAATTAAAAAATTTTAAAAAATACAAAAAGTATTTTTTTAGTAAATTGTTACATATGTCATCATGAAGCTCATTGCTGTGAATTGTTTGATTTTTCTCGGTTGGTTTTCGCGGCTAACATGCTGTCGTAACAAGCAAATTTCGACTTCAACGAGCCGTTGGAAGAAAAGTAAGGAAGATAAAAATAATTTATAGGAAAAAATGTACTCCAAAGTAAGATCTACAAAACTATGTTTGTTTCGTGAAAGTATAAAATTATCGTTTTTTCTTTCTTGAATGACGTAAAGGTCAATTAAAGATATTCAAAATGACATGAATGTTTCGTTGAAACGACCATCTCTTTTTGATAATTTGTTA
>PNEQ01122109.1:0-10873 GCA_003012365.1 Medauroidea extradentata
AAGTTAATTAACGTGTCTGTGACACAGGAGTAATTGTGTGCATAACTAATTGTGTTGTGAGAGTTCTAGTTGATTACTGTTTTGTGTATTTCGTAGCTTTGTGAGCTATTAAATCCAGTACTTAATTTAACTCTTTTATTTGTAATTATAGACCTCTATCCCAAAGAACTCATGGGAATTGCCCACATTGAAAAGTTTGGGTGTTCTCCAAACTTGTAACAATATATTAAAACAAGGCCCCCAGTACGCAAACATGTTCACATGTTTCACCCGTACAATTAGGCCTGCAAAAAATCAAGTTACATTTATACAATTGGTTTGCGTGATTGGTAATTTACGTTACAGTATTTCTTTCAGCAGGTGCCGCAATAGTTTACCGACTTTTTCCGACTTAATGTCTTATATTAAGTGCCTAGTTAGAACGCAAGGTCAAATTTATTCAACAGTCAGTATTCTGAAACTTCATTAAATAAAAAAATGTAATTTAATACATTTTTTTTACTTTTAGAGTAACTTTTACAGCAACCACATGAAATAAAAAAAACCTGACTGTGTGCTGCAATGACGCATGTTCAAAATATTTTACGTGATCTCAGTTTCACTGGAAGAATATTTGTCACCACTTATGTGATTTTGACCTACGAGCGGTATTTGGTTTTGTTACGTAGGGCCATTAAACTTAACGAACTGTTTATGGTCCGTCCCCGGGGCAAACACATGTTAATCGCCGTCCACTGAGTAGGGGTGAACCACGGCGGCAGTGGTTGTTGATTGGCAACGGCAAGGTTCGACAAGACGACAAGGCCTATAAAATCGAGGTCACCTCGAGTAAGGTCGTCGCAGTCGCTGCCCAGAGAATCCGTGCCTCTACACGTCGTCGGACCGGGAGGCTTGACGGTGAGGGGCGTGGTCGCGGTGACGACATCCAGAGAGGGGTGCTGGGTGCTCGAGGGGCTCGACAGGGCTCTGGGGACTCCGGCGCCGTTGTCGTCTTCTGAGCGGAACCAATATAGTGGTAGGTCAACCATCTCACACTCCTGGTCTCCTCTCTTGCACTCTCTCTTCACAGTAGTCCTAACAGAACTTCTGTATTGAAGGCCAAAATAGTAGAGAAACGGGATCTCTCCAGCCGGGGCTTGCTATATTTGTTGTAATAGAGTAATTGTTAGTCGTCATGTAGAGATATCGATTGATTAACTGTTTGAATAAATTAATGTCGGTGGTTCCTAGAGATTGCCTATCATTCTTGAGTTGCAACCCGACCCCCAATTGTGTGACTAAAGTAAAGGTAAATTCATCTGTGTTCAAGTCATAACAATATTTTAGAAATCTTATAGGCAAGCAGAATAAGATTTAAGTTTTTTCTTAATATAAAAAAAAAACATCGTCCACCCGTCACCCAAGTAACCCAATATCACTCGCCACGAGCAAAGTTTAGGGAACAGAAATTTTTCTCACTTTATCTCTAAATGAATGCAATGTCGCAAAATTATAGAAAACTACTATTTACGCAGTCTTCATTTAGATACGGTTAAGAATATTTTAACACTATGAAAGTTTGAAACAATTTAAATTATTTTAACATGCTCTTCAAATAAAAAAGTTAAAATATTTGATCAACGAGGACAGTAAAGGATAACGTTTGTCTGAAAACTCATATTACAACCTAAGCTACTGATAACAATATTTAAAACGAGGTTCAACAAGCGCTATTTTTTGCAGATAAAAACATTGTTTGTTGTTCCGTAAGATTAGTTTTTGAAGATATTGTAGCCTTCCAAAAATCTGAATAGTAAGTCTTATATTACTCTCGATAATATAACAATTATTTTAATTTTATTAATTTCATTTGGCGAAATAGAGCAAGATGTGTATTTACAGGGAAATTACACCCATAAAATCATGTAATGTGTGATTCTTGTAAACTGTTGACTCATTTCAAAACACTTTTGTAAATATTTTGCATATATTTTTGCCAATTATGGGACAAATTAACATTCAGTAGACACCATTACAAAGAGGAATTAACGTTAAGTGACAGTAAAAATTAATTTTTGTGTTGTTGTTAAGCTACGCGAATAAATAAATTAGAAATACACTGAAATTTAAAATGCGCGTTAAGAGTCTCACTCTCAATAACAATTATTAAATACAAATTTCAGAATTTTTGCAAATGCACGTTCTAATTACATTAAAAAAATGAACATTTTAAAACACCAATTTGAAATAATTTTTTTTATTAAGAAAGATGTGAGTTAAAGATTTCAATACGATATCACTGCGAAGTACTTCACATAGACTCAAATAACATCAATGTGTTCAGTTATTCTTTTAATTTCGGAGGAACGTAAGAAGAGCAATATAAAAATGCTGAATTTTAGGTAATTATTTATGATAAATTCTTAGGCATTAAAAAAGTTAATGCAAATATTGAGTAAATAATGAATAACTCTAAAGTCTCCTCTTTACAGTAATACCAAACACATGCAGCTATTAATATAGTCATATAACAGTAAATGCTTGAAAGTGACCATTTGGCTACACTGCAGCGGCTGAATGTTCTGTAAATGCAACGTGGCAGCAGATGAAAATTACTCACTACATGTTTGCATTGTTCGAATATAATATTCATGTGAGACAAAATTTCTAACTATCTGAAACGGTCAGAAAAAAAAAGTTTAATAATTTTGGTCGTTCTTAGAAAACTCTCTTAAAATAATTCTAAATAAAAGTTAAATGTTATACAACTGATTGTTTTAAGACTTTTAGTTTTATTTTAGGTAGCCACTTACCAGTTTTACTACAAATTTTCTGAGAAATATAATTTCGTAATTATTATTAGACGCAAAATTGTTACTTAAAAATTTTCAATTTAGTAATTTAAATTGTTTGAAAACCGTACTGGAGATTATACACTACCACAAATTGTAAACATTCATGTAACGAACACTTAGAATAAACCCGTTATTTATGTTCACTTTCCCAGATAACAGAGAGCTCTTCAAAACCCCCTTCAAGTGTAGAGTGTAGCAAGAGCGTATTTGTGTGGTCACAGCGAACAGCACCAAGTGGGGGCAGGGGCCAGAGGATGTGAACACTCACTTTGTTCATTGTTTCGTAGTCCAGTTTCCCGGCGACCCGCAGCACCCCGGTCTGCTGGTCCAACGAGAATACACCCCCAGTGTTGCCGCTTCTGATCTCGTAGCGAACACCAGGCGCTGCAACAAACACAATGCACGTGCGCTCAGTTGGCAACAGTGAGCACGAATTCTTGCAACATGTAATGTTATTTCTGCCCGAGGAAAGGGATAACATTTAATTTATTATAATGTCTGGATGGGGTCAAATTTGTGCGTGTGCTCTTGCAGAGGGCTCTGGGCGGATATGTAACATTCTCTTTATAAGCATCAGTATAAATTTGACCCCTCACCGAAATCAGCTAAACTAACTTTTGAAATTGTAACGTGCTAAACAAATACCTTATATCTAACCTTCAACAAAACTATTCTTACCGAAAGCAAACGAAATTTGAGTTCGCTGACATCACAACTATTTCGATTAAAAAATACCCACACTACAATACATTTAAATTTGAATTAGAATACATAAACGTTTTTCTTTGTAAATCATGAAGATAGCCGTACAGTTCAAATCATGTTAGCTGATCGATTATAGTGTTCTATTGACTGTAGTACTGCAGAACCTACGACAGCTTGCTTTACAAACAAAATTCTGAGAATAAAAATTTGGAATTTGCGATTATAGCTCAAATTCTATTTACCTAGCACTACAGTAAAAACATGGCAGTTGAATATTTAACATGTTATTAGGCCACAATCAGTCCGACAATTATTTATATATTCTTAATTTGTCTGACTGCCTACAGCTTAAAATATGTGGAAAGTTCAACCCATGCATATACTGCAGCGCAAGGTAAATAAAATTTCCGCTAAAATTGTAAATTTCACATTATTCTTCTCAGAGTTTAATAAAAAAACGAAAAAGTAAAATAGTTAACTATGGCGTCTGAAACCGAGACTTAACGAACTGGTTTGGATTGCGAAGCATGCTATAGCGAAACCAGTACCGTGGCATTGTTTTAACATGGTTTAAAGTGGAGAATGCTGCCAACACACTACTGACAATCCTAACGATTCCCTACCAACCGAGACAAACTTACTGTTTGTTATTCATATTAGCGCAGTGTTAACATGTGTAGTTCTTGTGTTAAATTAATAATTTTTGCACATTTTTTCACGGTCGTGTTGTGAGTTTTTTTTCCACGGCCGTGGCTACAGCTCTGCTCTTGTACGATCGTTGGTTGACGTCACTGTTAGCATTAAATCCCTTGGAACATGTCCACTTAAAAAAAAAATCAACGTTTTGCACAGCCAAAAGCTAAAGAGTCATAAACATTTGATAATTTGAATACAGCCAATATTTCGCTACCAGGATCGTTTTGTTGGTCCGGTTACACAGTTGTGTATACTTGTATGCATAGTTTCACTGAGAAATATATTATTTTGGTAGTTTTTTAGAAATAAAAATATTCATTTGACTGAAGAACACATTACTTTTTCTGCTAACAATGCACTAGTACTCCACACTAAGTAACTCTGTGTAGGTCAACGAGTGTCTGAGTTCATGATTCAGAAAGTATATTGATAATTGTTGCAATGTCGCTTTTTTGCTATTTGCAATAATTGTTTAACTATTAACATGATAATGAGACACGAAATATGTTTTCAATTAGACCAAGCTATCGATTGCTGGGTTTCTCCGCGAGACCTGCTATAAACGACACAGACACCGTTTCTTAAAATTTCTAGGGGGTAAAAAAAAATTCATTATTTAAGTTATGATGTCTTGCAATTTACTATAGCATAAACTGTTATTGTATAGGCTGATCGCTTGTGACACAACAATAAGTAATCAGTATAACAAATGTCCGTGTACGGTTGTAAATTACTCTTCCAACCCCTCGTCCACTGATATATGTAAACATGTAGATATTATCTTTAAAAGAACTGTGCAATGGGAGTGCATGACTGGATTCAGTTTCTTGGACTTACTCCATTGCAAAATGAATGACTGTCAAAGAAAACTAAGCAAATAATAGAAAAACATAAAGTATACTCTGCTTACTTTATGTTTTTCTATTATTTGTTTAGTTTTCTTGACGGTCTTTCATTTTGTAATTGAGTGCGTCCAAGAAACTGAATCCAGTAACCATGTAGAATCGACTGCTGGAATCTGCACCATATAGCAACTGCTTACAAACAACTACCACAACTGTATAAACTGGGTGACCCTAGTGAGCACGTAACATGTTTCGTTATGTTCCAAGCTAGTATTAAAACAATGGAACGAAAATTTAGGCTTTGTTGGTGTAACAAATTATTAAAATTATTTTATGGCTTCCTAGCTGTGGAATTTTTGCAGAATCGAGTTTCACGAAGAACAATAAATTGAAAGCAGCTTGGGATGGTTCCTGCTTAAAAAGCACACGATTTTACAGTAAATACATACGCTAAATATACACTTTAGTAAATAAACATGAAGAGGAAATGAAGGATTTCATGTGAGGCTGAAAAATTTCCATAAAGAAGTAAGGGCAACAATGGGATGTTTCCATTAGCCCACGGCTTCGTGCGTAGCCTTACGCGGAGAATGAAGAGGTAGCTTCTCATTTTCCTCGGAAAAACTCACGTGAACAATATTTTAATGTCGGTAAAAGCAGCAAGAGCTATCAGATAATGATAAAGCATTACTTTTGGCTATTACATGAGTACGTAATAATTAGGGACTAGAAAATTTCGTGAATTCAATGACATGTATGTAGGCTAGAATCCATTATACTATGCATACTCAAGACCCCGTCTATTCGTTCATTGTCTGCTGTTCCACAGAGTAGCAGCTAGTGGACAAATAGTAGGGGCGTGAGTATGAATAGTACAATGGATTCCAGCCTACAGGTAATTGAATTCGCGAAATTGTCAAGTCCCTAGTAATAATGTTAAGAATGGTTCGTTAACAAAAAGAGCATAACTGTAGTATGATGAACTCCCATTCTTCTGATGTGTGTTACTAAACCACTAGCTACCAATCCACTTACACGTGAGTCAGATCGTATTTCTGTGGTATCTGTGCTGATAAGAGTAATTGCGACGAAAAGTGACAATATATAGAACGTCTGGGAAGATTACACTTACACAAAATATAATTTAGGAATGACTACTTATGGAGTAGCCTATGTTCTAATGACTACATATATATATATACACGGCCTACCACCAAAACTGCCCAATGTTATTAACATGAATCAATTGTTCATTTGCAAAAGAAATTTTTTGGAAAATTATTGTCCTTTCACTCACACTTGGAAAAAGATATTTTCATTACAGTTGCTTTCACTTAGCAAAAGAAAACACTATGAAACTATAATTACAGATTCACCTTCAGTGTTAGTTCTTTATTTATTGTTACTTACTAAGCTAATTTTCCTCACGCTTATCACCGTCATATGCAAATGTAGACTGCAGTGAGGAAACCATACTGAATATTAAATTGTGACTGTATAAATACGGACTTCAATGTGGCGAAGCACAATTTCCTTAGTTAAAATATTTTTCTCTTAAGTCCAGTACATACTATCCTTAATTTTCTACTCAACTATATACTTATTTCCTTTAACAAACATCGTAAGTGATTTTATACCAGAAATATGTAGCAAAACTCTGTGTTGCGTACACACTATCACTGTTTACTATCAACTTTCGGTACATAAAGAAAAAAATATATATTTGACGTTAGATGCTACAATGAATTACATATAACTGTAGAATTCCCGAAAACTATTTCACACACAAGACACGCATGTGACTCTAAAATAAGTTACATTATCTTGTATTATTTAGTTTTGATAACTCCAGCACCCATTGTTTAGCAGGAAACCACATTGTTTTTTCAAATCACATTGGCAAACCTGCTTGCGTAATTCACACGCACCGTGGCTGTAAATATACATTGCACGCGCGCGTAAACATACACTACGATGAAAACTAGGACGGGCTCTATCTGTGAAATTAGTGACAGAATTTTGCCTGTAACCAGACAAGTTGCGATACACATTGTCGCAATGCTATTTACATAGCATTTGGTACGGAATTATTAGGGCTAGGAATATTCCGCGAGTTAAACGGCTAACATGCTAGAATCCATTTACCCTGTGTATACCGAAGCCCCTCAATTTGTCCATTACCTGCTACTACAGAGAATGAACGAATAGACGGGGCTTGAGTATGTATAGGACATTGGATTATAGCATGTTGGTCGTTGAACTCACGAATTTTTCCTAGCCCTCGGAATTATATCCTACTGAATTATGGATAGTGTGTACCGGACTTTACACTAAGGCTCATAGAAAGTCTGTTTAACTTAACTTGACAAAATAACGAAGGGATCAGACAGAACTAGTAAGGGGTATATCGTACCATATACTGGTGTTATTTACGAGTTATTCTATTCCATGCCTAAAATAGCTCGTCCGCAGAGAGGTGGGTGAGTGGACGACATGCCTGAATACAACAGTACTGAATGTCTGCCGTGACTAGCTCGCTCTCAGACTGAGCAGTCTTGGTTGCGTTATATTTGATACCCTTCCTTGAGTTATTGCCACGCAGGCATGCAGTTGTATTGGCTAGAAGAAAGTTACTGGAGTGTTTGTGTCTATTTAATGTCCTGTCTTACTGATGCAATGTCCCGTACCTTCTCAGTAAAGAGCATATCCTTCTCTCTACGGCCGCAATCTTGCCACATCTTGTAATTATTTATGAATACAAACCGGAAAAATTCACCGATTCACTGACCTGTAGGTTAGCCGTCAAGAATATATGTGCACACGGCAGCTGTTCATTAGCTGCTCGCTGACACAGTGATATGGGCCTGCACATAGTTACATCGTTATTATTGGCTCATAGACTTCAAGGCGGTGCCAAATAAGTCAAGGACCGATTGCGAAAGTGACACAATTATAGCTTGTGCCTAACAGAAAACGCGAATTTTCTAGTTATCTATTTATGAATGATCTCACCGTAGTTGTCACCGACTCCATAATTATTTTGTCCAGTGAACTTAATAAAAATATTTGGAGGAAGTTTTCTGAAAAGGCTGTTATGTTGGAAGACATACAAATTGTGTTTTACATGAATATTGTGTCTTAACAATGACGTTCCGCCTTGTACGCAGTGCATGAATTGGCACAACAGACACATATGGAATAGTTTCATAAAAAACGCATATACGAACACACTTCAACGCATTTGAAGTGTGTGACAGGCAGCGTCCTTCAGTGCTGACCAGAATCTCTTCACTTCACTCGCTTCAACCATCATCCCAGACGCGGTGCGCATTGCTGTAGCTTTTCTTTGTTCCATAGATATAAGTTCTCGATTAAGCTCGAAGGAACCAGAAGTAGAGACAAGAGAAACTCTTAACATATCTCTGGCACGCACCCAAGCCAGAAGAACCACAAGAGTCTATAGCGGGAGGAATGTAAGTCGGCTTAATCATTCTGCGCAGGCGCGAGTAGTATTATTTTTAGTGTAGTTTCCTAACTTAAAAAAAATACGACCTTTTTAAAAATTTTTAACTAATAAAATTTTGATCTTAACTGTTTTAAACTAATCTAAATAAACTTAAAACTAAATATCCTTATTGATCACGTCATGATGCCCTTTGAAAGGTAGCTGCATTTCTCCCGCTAGATTCTTTTTATAAGAGCCGGAGCCAGTAGAGACACGGGTGCTGAACAGTGGTGACAGTGGGTGGCTAAGCAAACCAAACCTAGCTTCAACCGTCACAATTTCTATTTAGCGACGAGCCAGGATTTAAAGTGACGTGGAATGACGGCGCCCTAATTGCCTGCAGGCGCGACCGCAGTCCACGGCCATTACCAGCCACCCTGCGTCAGATCTAAATCATTATTTACGACAGCAGAGCGACACAAGCGCCCGAGGGAGAGAAAAAAATACTACATGCGACCGCACTCCAGCGCCTTCACGACGCGTGCGTTACTGCTGAATTAACTTTCATGTGAATGCCGCAGTACTTTAAGCATTTTTATACACCCAGCCGTCTGGCTCACCGCCGTTGTCGAGTCGTAAGCCCTTTGACATCAACGAAACTGCACTCGTATTTCACGTTCACCCACCACGGGAAATGTGCGTGAGGTAGACTTCAGCAGAAACTACTGCGTTTACAATATCGTACAGTGGGTAATAAATATTTTTAAAATATCATTCCTCATAAAATAATGGCCCAGTCCACCTGTCTGGTTCCTGAAGTTGTATAAGAGTTAAAAAAATAAATAACCCTCATCATTTACTACCCCGTTTTTTTGCAAAATACCGTTTCGCAGTTAAAGGTGTAAGGTTATTAAATGAATATTAAATGTGTCATAGGTGTTGGGGACATCGTATTTCTTAATAACCCCATACATGAATATAAACTGTTAAATTATTATTTATATGGTAGTTAAAACTTCTGCATCATTACTTAGAGCACACAGGGGTTCGGAAATTAGGATGAACATAAATGAAAGTATCAAAAGGCAAAACGGAAATACTAGGGCCAGAAAAACTTTTCTGCATTTTTTTCTTGAAAAATTTTATACTTCTATGACGGCCACAATTGTTTGCAGTATGGAGTATATACGCAGAATACTAAGAATTGTATGGCCTCATAAACCAATTTTGATGTGCGAAAATTTCTCAGTATCTAAAGTAAAGGAAAGAGAACAATACATTTAGATTGTTCGATACACCTAAAATGCACGGAAAGCAGTGAAATATTTTCCAAAAGCACCTTATTTCGATACACTTATGTATAAAAACATGCGAAGCAAATATGTCACTGAGTAAAATACCTAATAGCATACGTTTTAAACTGCACATATGCTCATATTAAATGATTTTAATGTCTTACATATACAGCTATGCCCTGTGCACATAGACAACAATAGGTTTGATGTTAGACCATAAAGATAGGCGGTGTACGGCTGTATGTTTCATGACGTCAAGCAAACTGATACAATTGCAGGAACATTAACAGTAGCACAATAACTCACTATTTTACAGGTTAACAACTCATGCACATCATAGTATATAGGCACAATGTTGTTTGCACGAAGTGACGTGGGTACAGAGTCCGCAGTGTTTGTCGAAGTGGCGATTCATTACACTGCGGGTCTCAGATTACAGCGGCGCATGAGGCGGAACTCATTATGATTATTTGATGAGTACAGTCCCGGAAATTTCGCGGACTAAACTGAGAAGTGGTTGGATTTCTAAGTCATGATGTATACATTGGAAACGTTTTCGATCGGATCATTGTTTATTAAACATGACCTTGAAGACTCCGAACCAATGGCGGACATGCATAAAAACACTCATGTACTCCCGCGCTACATCGTCAAATGTTCAAATGCTCACTCACTGGAGCAGAAGTCTATGAACAAGTAACTGAAGACATAGTGTACACAGAACTGTGGAATCCAGCCACAAAATATCCGGGACTCTAATGATGAGTAGAGAGGATGATTTGTCGCGGGAAAACTTGACTGTTTGCTGGGTTTCAACGCACGTCCAGTTTACCAGAAGATGACTGGCTTTCGCTTTTATGTGGAGCTGTTGCCCTATTTGACTGAGCCAATAAGAATCCCGCTGTTGTAATATTTGATTCCTATTATTGGTTTGCGGACAGCTACGTTGTGTCAGACGTACATAACCTAATCATATGTGTTGTAATTAACTACAGCGTTTTCAAGGGTATGTTGGCACTAAACACTTTCGCGATATATCATCCTCTCTAATGA
>PNEQ01122109.1:10973-59488 GCA_003012365.1 Medauroidea extradentata
CTCACGAGCTTTGGGTTTCTTCCGGCAAATCACAGACGTGTGGTGTTGCAGGAACGTTATTCTGATTAGTGTAGTCAAATAAGAGACGTCACCTCACATAGACACGCTGCCAATAACCACGAACCTGAATTGCAGATGTGCACGTAAGACACTGAAACGAAGTGTGGCAAAATTCTTTTCGCGAAAAACGGGGGTCCCTTCTAATGATGAGTAATGATCTATGCATATTCCCACCTGGTAGCGCAGTTGGATAAGGGTCGTCGTCAGTGTCAAAAACTTGGCCAAACGACGTTCAGCCTAGTCCTACTAAGTAAATGCTTAGTGGGGGACATGCACGGTGATCGTGGCGGCCGAAGAATGTTACGAACACCTCTGAGAGCGCGGTCTGTTGTTCGAATTCTACGCGGGTGGAAAAGTACGCTTACAGGGTAGCAGCATAAGCGCCAAATTGGAAGC
Organism: Medauroidea extradentata; assembly: GCA_003012365.1. Taxonomy (NCBI): domain Eukaryota; kingdom Metazoa; phylum Arthropoda; class Insecta; order Phasmatodea; family Phasmatidae; genus Medauroidea; species Medauroidea extradentata. Next base: position 11,430 of record PNEQ01122109.1, read on the forward strand.
AGCTATGCAAAAAGGAACCAGCCCACAAAAAAAGTTAATTTCGAGATACAGTACTTATACCAAGTAGGAGTAGGCCCCAAGTATGTCATAGGAAAAAATAACAAGCATTACATTAAACATTTTTAAAGGATAAAATGAGCCCAGAGAAAGCGGTTTATACGTGGTTTTGATACACAAAGTTCACTTTGACTTTGAATCTCAGTCAGTTCGAGTGAACTGTGCGTTGAATCCCATTTGCATAACTATGTCCAATTATGATATGTGAGAAAGTTTATGTTTTTTCCTTGCGCACACACCAAAGGCGAACGGAATTTTTTTATCAATTGTTTCTCGTTCTACAAGTTCAAGCGACGATGTCATGTTTATTTGTCGTATTCTGCGTGACAGGTGTTGCTGACCGTTATTAATGCCAACATTTAGTATGTTATGGTGAAACAAAGTCCTTCACGATGAACGTTTCTGGATACCACTGCAGACGGGCTGGGCGGTGAGATGTGTACGCTATCAGTGATCATGGTACGACTGCTAACGAACGGTTGCAGATTTTCCTGGGGATGATACCCTTTGCGCAAACTCTTCTCTAGTAGCTATGTGGTCCTTCATGATCGTTGAAAGACGCCTGTATTAGCGTAAATTCGTTTATGGAGCTGTAAGAAACGAGGTTTAATGGGTTTTCACAGTCCTTCGATTACCGATGTTAAAACATCGTTGGATTACCGAAAATTCCGTCTCATGTTCCGCGAATTTCAATATGATCGCGCGAGCTTATCGGAACTCTCAAAATTGCTTCGCACAAGTTCCATCATTGCAGAAACGTAGCATTCCTACCCAGTACTTCCTCGTAAGCAACAATGACACCAACATCGGTACACAGCCCTGCGTTCGAAAGTACAGGTCCTCCCTCTACAGGTGCAGAACTGCTTATCTGTCTCGTATGATTTATTTCTGTGATTTTTCTGCAGTAGTGTAGTCCTGATTACCTCGTGTACCATTATCTACCTCGTGTACCATTATCTCAAGAGTACCGTGTGCTTGAAGGTATTTTTCTCCCCATTTAACTCATAGTGTAGAAGAACACAGTCCTTGCTAATCATATTTATAGATGGCCGATAGGTAGGGAGTTGCTTGCTACAAGGACTTCGACTTTAGTAAATTTCGTCATTTTATGTTTTGGCTTAAAGTTTTGCTAGGCCTACCCTTCCCCACATAGTTATATCAATTTGTCCATCGTGTTTGGTATCAAGTAAGTGTGGCTGATTGGAATGATGGGTCGGCTTCAAGTTCGGCACGAGCTTTGTACTTTTCTTATGATTCCCCCCCCCCCCCCCCGAGGTAGTTTCTTTCGTCACGGGTGTATTTACCTAACATCCCCTATTACACATTCACTTGATTAAGATGCTAGATGCAATATATATAAAAGGAGACATACTACATTCCGGTAAATATAATTTCATAGGTAGACATCATGTATTCCCATACTCGCTCAGAGGTAGATGTAGATGTACGAGATGGACCACTGAAAGGTCACCATTCACAAACTGCCTGAAACAAGAGGAAACACTCTGGCTGTAAATTGAGGCGGCCGTTGGCGCGTAGCAACTGTCAGAGCGAGCCCACTTGCCTGACTCTCTCTATTCCTGACTGATGGTACTGCAGTTGTTCTTGCCGAGTGCCGAGCAACCTGAAGATTCGTCCCGCGGTCTGTTCTCCCTTGCCGGAGGAGGGGCAGTGTATTGAGAGGGGATAGTACTTATTGCCTGTGTCTGAGACGTTTCTCTAGGGTGGATCACCTGTTCCAGGGGTATGCGTTACACTGTAAAATTTGATTTCAAAATTTACCACATCGATGTATAGAATCATTAATAAAGTAGTTATGGTAATTATCAACATTCGCTATGAGTACAAATAGAAGAACGGTTAGTGTCCCGCACTGTGTATAGGTTAAAACGTCCATTATTCTTCAGGCAGTTATTTGACTGACTAGAATACTTTAGCATGGGCGTTGTCTAGGTGGGAGCCCTGCAACAGGCAGGTCTTTAGGTTTACGTAAGTTTATTCAACGAGGTTGGGTAAACTTTCACGTTACCGCTATCGGACGGAACCCATTTTATGTATTGAGAAGAGGAGACTATTGCTACAAGAATAAAAATGTGGAGAAAATTTTATGAGTGTGCTATCAATGTAGGCCACACTGAGACGAACAAAAAAAAATTAGGGGTGGGATGGGATGTATGTAGGTTCGACAGATACTGAGCCACGTCAAATGTAACTTAACATGTAAATACAAGTCCTTTCTCTCGCCAGAACTCTGGGGCAGGCAGCTACGTAAGTGATTTGCCTACCAAGCTTTTTGCCAAGGAGATTATGAACATCACCAATGTTAAAATTAATTACATACAAAAAGATCAATTTTAGAGATTACATTTCCAATCAAAAAATATTCAGCGTAAAATATGTGAATAAATACTGCTATATAATAGATTTTTCGTTTCTTCATTTTCAATAATTCACATATAAAAGAGGATTTTACAATTTAAATTTTATAAAATACAAGTAAATAATTGTTTTATTAAAAAGTTCTTCCGGTCGCAGTATTGCTTACGACATTTTAAGTAGAACACATTTGATTTGATAGAGGTACCTTCAGTAGTAATGTAATTTAACATTGCTTCTCCATTTTAAAAACCATGGCAGTAAACCAGGAAGGTAGAGAGAGAGAGAGAGAGAGAGAGAGAGAGAGAGAGAGAGAGAGAGAGAGAGAGAGAGAGAGTGTGTGTGTGTGTCTTTAAGAACTCTTACGCCGACCATCAGTAGAAGTATATGAACTGTGCACGCTACTTCATGACTGCCTTGGGAACTTCAGTAATTTCAGTGAAGAGAATATGCGTTGACTCAAGGGTTCAGTAAGCTCTGTAACGTATATTAACTATTTTATGGAGGTTGACGTAAAATTTTTGAAAAATCCCATTACATTTTTTTTAAATATATTTATGTGGGATTATTTTCACGTTTAACCATCCCTATGGTTAGACCTTTAGCCACGAAACACGATACAAACATAAACAATTAAAGTTGATTACCGGCAACTGTACTAAGTCTTTGGCCAAACATGCGTATAAAAATGTTTTGTGGGCTATCTAACAGATTTTTCAATTAACATGGGGGCTTAGGCTAGTTGAATATACGTTTATTTTTAAAAATGTAAGCAGTTTCAGCGCATTTTATTTATTTTTCAGCAAACAAGAATTTAATTGAATAAATAACATATTTGTTTTGCAACATGAAAATATGTATTCTGTTGACTGTACTTAACATTTTTCTGTGTGCTGACTGCAAATAAAGATCTTTGTTTTGTGATCGCTGGAGTGCCTTTGTCGTGTTGCGAGTCGGCCAAAACGGTCAGGTATGTCAAACGGTCGGCCCGCGGAGAATTTTTTCCGCACCCTTCTTGACTCCGAACGAACGTAAGAACCCAAACATTATAACCAACTACGGCAGACGTTTACAATGTTGGGGCCCAGCAGTATTTCGTAGCCAGCATGATGCTCTCTAAAAATGAAAAATCTTCGCTGACCAAGTGAGTTTGACATTCTTTAGTAAGTCTCAGAATTTGAGAATAATTTGTTTTAAGTCCAGGAAAAAATAAACTACCATCTTAAATATATATTTTCAAAATTATCGGGAGTATAACTTAATCAAATAAAGTGTTAATTATACCGAGAATATACTTAATGAGTTTCGGAGAATGTACTTCGTAATTAATATATGAAGTGTGTATACTTTGCATTTGTTTGAGGCAAGAACGAAGCAAGGTAAGATATTTTATTTTGATTTTAGTAAATCTTAAACTACACTTTTGTTACACTACGCTGTTGTTTTGAGTAAAGAAATTGAAATGTCTGTTACATTTTAAAAGACATTAAGAAAACAAGAATGCAAATAACTTATACATTTGTACTTTTAAAACAGTAAGAGTACACAAAACTCGAAATAGGGAGAAACTGGATTCGACTCCCCGAACGGCCATTCTGATTTTTGGTTAGCCTACTCAGGAGGGTCTTCCGAAATCGTTCCAGGCGTGATTTAGAATGATTTATTACAAATTGCTGTGACACATTACTTTTGTAGCCTTTAATGACATAGCTACTGAAGAGACGCTAAATAGGCTTATATTGGGACCTATCTAATTACTAAAGCGGAATCATTTAACCGAAATGTAAAAACATTTTATAGTCAGGCACATAAAGAACATCACAAATACTTAAAAAAGTTAAAACTATTTTCAATGGTTTCTCTATAACAACAGAGTGTTCGATGAAAAACAAATAAAACTTCACAGCTTCTTAGTATTTGACAGTTTAATGTTGTACTTGTATAATTTTTTTTGTTTGGAAATTTAAGTTGAAGGAAATTTGAGATCACAAGCAATGATTTTCAAAGAACTTATTTGGAAATGTGCAGACACTGCTTGTAAATGTACAGGAATATTGCTGCAGCGATGTACTTACAAGCAATGTCTTATCAAATTTCCAATGATAGCGTTGCGAAATATGTTTTTACAAGTGCAGAGAGTTAGAGACAAACAATCGTGCATATAACAGGTTGGTACATTTCCCGTGCATGCTAATGTTTCTTAAGAAAAAAATTCGTTATTTGATTTGTACCAAGTAATAATAGACTTGTATATTTCATACGTGTTAAAGTGAACCTTACATTTTTTCAGATGTGATAATTTTTTTGCGAAAAATTTCGAAGTTAAAACGTTACCTATTGTTGTGAAGTACGAATAAAACGAATCGATTTATTTACAGGAAAATGAAACAAATATAAAGAAAAAGTAATATCCGATTTCTATTTAAGATACACTTGGAAAAAGTAGTTTTTACAGAAATGTATAGGGAGCTATAAATGAAACAAAAGTTAACAGTTTTAAATACGTTTTAGAGTAGCAATTAGGATACATTTTCAGTGCGATTGGACATATTTATATACACCAGTAAGTTTTCACTATTTGTAGATCGTAAGAACAGTAAAATGGTGATTTAAACATTTCGTTATTAAATAAAGAAGAGCCGAATTGTATTTAGTATAAAGGAAATTATACCATAAGTAAAGTCTGTAGGTAAAGCAATATTTGTACAGAATTAAAATGACGAATGCCATTTATTGTAGGCTTCAACTGTTCAAACAGCGCGGATAAACTTCGGCACAGCAAATCAAAATGTAATGTAACGTTTCCTAATTTTCATCACAATGCTTTGTTTTCATGCATGCTCGATCAACCGGACGAATTCGCTATAACTCTAGCAGTGTCCCTGAAACGAGAGGCAACCTCGATATTAGCTGTGAAAATAACTGAGAGCAAACAGAACTTCCATTTGCTTGCGAACACAACGCGTTGCTAGACGTACACAATTTTAGCTCGACCACTGGCGCGAATTTCAAGTACGCACACGAATGCACCCCTGCGCCTATTATTTTTGCTCTCGGGGATCTATTAGAGTCAATATTTAGATAAGTGTTCTGTAATTCACAAACATGATGCATGCCCACGAATATCTTGGCAAAGAAAAATGCTGTTAAACTTTAGGAACACATAATTTGAGCATTTTTGAGTGTGTGGAGCTAGTGATGATTTTCGTGAAGAAAATAGTGAAGGCATATTTAGTGGGGTAAATTCGGATTTAAATTTTAAAGAAGATGAAAATCCATATAAATATGTTCAGGTGCTATTTAAGTTGCATTTTTTTAAATTCACGTAGCATGATTATCGATGGTTCTTTATAATGAATGTGTTTTTTCGAACCAGATATAAACTTGGTGTTGACACATTCCTGAATACGGATGGACTTCTTCTAAAATCTCACAGTTTGCCTTCTCCACCGCTCGAGGTAGGCGACGTAGGTAACCGAGAAGATTGTTCAGCTTTATTCAAAATACTGAGAGAAAGGCATATTTGATAATATCTCATTTTCTACCACGGTCTGGACTTTGTCTGTTAAAATGCGATTTTTTGTACAAATGGAAAGTATGTTATGACCTTTGAAAGAACTGTGCAATGGAAGTTCATGACTGTATTCAGTTTCTTGGACGTACTCCATTGCAAATTGAATGACTGTCAAATAAAACTAAACAAATAAAAGAAAACCATAATATAAGCAGAGTATGCTTTAGTCAGCAAGATACATACACAACAAGAAATTCCAAAATGGAATCGGGTCAAATAGAAACAAGGAACAAACAGATAATAAATGAAAATAATAACAAATAAAATAAAAAACTAAGTAACATGCGACACAACGATGAGATGAAACAAAAAACACAGCAAATATCAGACACGAACAGAAAAATAACAAAAAGACACAACAAATAGACGAGACAAAACGCAACAGATAACAGACATGTACAGAAAAGACAAACGACACAACGAAGAGACGAAACAAGACACAGTAGTTTTCCAGACAGACAGTGTTACGACGTTTCGGGAACTGGAATCTGTTCCCGTCATCAGGTAGACGCACAGGGTTCAGGAACACGAGTGAGAGTATGTTTCACTGCTTTTCACATTTACCAATTTATTTGAAGTTTCGAGAAGTTTTTTTTTAATGGGGTAAGATTTTTTCCAACAGAAACTAAACAAACCAGTTTGAGAAATAATTTTAGTAGTAAGAGCCAGTGGTTTATTTAATGTGTCTCAATATTGTTTCCTTAAAATATTTTCCGATAAGATTGCCTGTTTCTTATGGGGAGATTATTTCTTGTTAATTGAAGATCAAGAATGCTTATTTAAATAATCTCTGATAAGAATTAAAAATTGCTACAGAAGGAAAAAAGGCAGTTTAGAAAGTTTTTCGGTAAATATTCAGAATAAATGAGTATAATTCTTATGACTAAAATTAAAGCTTGACACCTAAGAAGAATGTCAGACGTCGTTATAGCTTTGAAGTCTCGAGTCTCAAGGAACTTTCAAGCAATTTTGGCAGGCTTCAAGTACCTACTTTTAACAGGTAGCATGTCAATATAAATCACGTATGACTCAACAATCACTCTTATAACATTTGGGCTGGAAGGAATGATTGTGTTTACAATCTTCTTAAAAATTTAAACGAAATAAATTAATTTCATTGTGGTCTTTAATGGTACGAAAATGGACTTTTTATAAATTGCACAAAATAAAACACTCGGGGCTTCCCCCACGGGGAAAAAACACGCGGAATATAAAGGTAAAAGTAAGAATTAATAATTTATTCAAAATGAGGACACAAGCGAGTGGATATTATTCAGAAATTCATTAGAAATTTCGGCAAAACATTTTATACAGGCAATGACATGGTGGTATACTTCATTCTCTTGTGATATTTCATTTAGATAATAGGTCTAAAAATCACTCATGGAACCGTAAAGTAGATTATTAATAAATGCTTTTGCATTATTTTACTTGTCGTTGGTTTGTACTCAAGTCCCGACCATTTGTCCACTAGCTGCTACTCAGTGGAACAACAGACAATGGACGAATAGACAGGGCTTGAGTATCCATAGGATATTTGATTCTAACATGCAGGTCTGTGAATTCGCGAAATTTCACCGTTTCTAACTGTCGGTTACAGATAAAAAACAGTTAAAATATAATCCCAGAGAGAGAAATAGGAGGGAAGAGCGATAGAGAAAGAAAGAGTGTGCGAGGGAAAGAGAAAGAGAATAAAAGTAAAATCGCGGTTTATATAAATTGTTAAACGCCGCCAGTTTGCGGTTTGTTAAACAATGTATCAGACAGAAAACTAAATCAGTCGTCACGCAGGGTTTGTGAAATGTACCGAACAACATTCGAACAGTTAGGTATAGTATTCTGCTCTGCTAATCAAAGATAATTCAAGGAGTGTAAATATTTTGTCCAGTTCGATGTTGATGAACATTCAGTCTCATACTGCAGTAAGAATCACTTAAAGGGTGCTTGGTACATAATTCAGGGCTAAAAACTTTAGTTTAAAATTTAAGTTTTCTGGAAGCCAATAAAAAAAAAAAAAACAGCAATCTCAGACAATAGTTTTTGCCAACTTTCTAAGCAAACATTTTTCACGAGTAATGCATATCTGAAGAACAATCTCTGACGCCGAAATCGCGTACATTAAATTGCGGCGCAAGAGATCACTCCTAACAAATGCATCACTCTGGGTAAATGCTTGTTCATGAAGTTGGCAAATATAATTATTATCAAGGATTTTTTTTTTTTTTTTAGTTTTTCTCTGTTGGCTTTTAAAAAGTCTCGATTTCAATTGTATAACTCAGCGCTTATTTATCTACCACGCCCTCTCAACTGCTACATCTACGAGGATTAAGATATTCTAGCCAATAATGTCCCACGTTCTAGTTAAAGCTGCAGTGACTATGAAAGCTCAAGATACATTAATTTCTGATTTGGACGTATTGTGCATCAGCAAGTGAATGCCATAGCTTAGTTCACCCCTTTTATTTAAATAACTTCCAAGTTTAACACGTCCACGTTTTATTAAATAAACCGGAGAAATTTACCTACCTAAAATGGAAGAAAATTACACTTGAATGAGAGAAAGAATAACTTGGCTTGTGTAAGGTAAACTCCGTAGCATTAAGTATAATATTTTTCATACGAATGGAAAACTAATTTACTTAGCTTCGTAAAAACTACCAAACCGACAGAGAAGAGAAGCCATGACCGTGGGTCGCATTGCGTGATAAGTGCACAAATTACCCACTGTAATATTTGTTTTTATTGTTGAACTTAAAAAATATACATTTAAGTAACTAGTACTGACTACAGCGAATGATTTAAATTTATTTACGGTTTTTATAGAACACATGTGAGTTGTCCTTATATGATACTCTTTTATATAAAATTAATGCAGAATTTAACATACAGGCACGGAATACAAACTCTAGCTTTTACGTAAATGAATATACAGAATAAGCCATGATGGCGTGTCTTAATTGTACGCAGTGATAACTTATGGAAGTGTAAGTCGAAAATGTGGTTTTAATTTGTCCGCAAAATAAATGAAGTAATGGGTAATACTACCATGAGGAAAAACTTTAGAAATTCATATAATTAAAATATAAAACCAAAAAGTAACTATTAAACGAAGACATTCAGAATAGTGTCCAAATAATTAAAGTTCTTAAGTGATTTTATTCTACTAAACGGGATTACATTTTTAATTTGACAAACTGAAAACACAATTTCGATTTACATTTTGATAAATCTATCACCACGCTTAATTAACGCACTCAGTCCCAACTCATTCCGTAGCAATCACCCAAACGTTAATAATTTAAATGACACATTCGTGGCAGGGAAGTTGATGCGGAAATCCTGCAACAAAATTCACAACCATACTGGAACCATCGACTAAATACTGTTGTTACTGTGCATCATGCCCGGTACGTTCAGAATACATATATTGCTTATATTACTTCATGCAAGACACTTAAAACGGGGTTGTGCACCAAGAAACTGGTACGTCCAACAACGCTGTATTCCACAGTCAGAAATGTTTGCAACTGCATTTTGTAGCACTCTTTCCCAACTAGTCCAGTTTCTTGAGTCATGCACGATTATTTTTCTATAGCGTACGTTAATCACGTTTTTTTGGCACGGTTAGAGGGCAGTCCCTAACACTTGTGAGGTAATATTTATATTGTTTACAATGTGCTTTAGAAACATACTGACAAAACAATAGATGAAATCGTTCTGCCATACGTTATAATCAACGAAATTTTGCGCAAACAAGGAACACAGAGTCAGCAGTATCTGAGTACTGAATACATTATTTTAACTCTCCGACGCTAGAGAGAGAGAGACCACAAATAACCACATTATTTATCATAGTAAACCTCTGTGTTCGATATGCGATCAACCCTGTTAACAGGATAAGACTGAGTGATTTTGCTTTCCCTACACATACTATACCAGAAATATGCGTATGTCATTGTAAATATTAAATAAGGTTAAATGTTAAAAGCATTCTTCTTAATACCATCTCACCTAACGGGAGTTGCCATTTAACAAAACCAAATTTAATTAAAACACTCCTAAAGGACTTCAGCGCACCAGGTCAGTGTTCTTGTCCACTTATAATTTTGCGTCATGTTCCTTTAGTAATTTTTATAACTTTACAGTGTCTTAATTAATTAAAAAAAACGTTTAAATTAAAACCATTTCCATAAAAAAAAAGGAAACCTCTCTTCAGTTATGGAAGTGAAGAAAAGCTGTATAGCAATGGAGGTTATATGGGAGAAAATGAGAAGGTAAATTAGACAGGGTCTCTGCGGTTGGAGCTCCTGTGCAGATTAGAGTACAGAATTTCTAAATGAAGCGCATTCTACTGACGAGACCCAGTTCAGCACATGGATATATGATAACTCTCGTCCTGGCGAGGAGGAAGCGAAATCCAGAGCTGAAAATGAAATTTCAAGCCGCGTTGTAAAATATGGATGCGCGTGTGGCTCGTAGAGGAAGGAAATGGCGGGGGTTGTTGCATGCCTGCGTCACGTATTTATTTTATGAGCCGCTCGTGAGGAAAGAAGGCGGGGCAAGTGTGGAGCCGCACTACACTTCACAGAACTACTGCAGATTCACCGGAGCAAAAGCGATCTCGGAAATACCTCCGCTGCTGGCGAGGGAAATCGCCGCTATACAAACCTGAAAGCATTCGTAAATGGCTATTAAAAATAAATGCCAATAAAGTAGCTGGATATTAGAATTCACTTTACATAAATACACTGAAAAAAAACATTTTCTGCATGGTGCGATAGGCCTAATTCACTTTCTAAAACTTCCATATATATATATATATATATATATTTAATATTACAACATTCATAAAAACTGTTACATATAGTTAAGACATGTTAAAAGAAAATTACATAAACATTTTATTGCCTAGGTGATTATTTCAGGAGTAAAGATCCAAAACCAGATGTATCCACAAAAATCTGAAAAAGAGTTAAACATATATTCTGTTATAAGGTCACTGAGTATCACACAAATATTTAATAAGATTTAATTATAAAATTACCTGTTCCATTTAAAATCAGTCGAAAATGTGTCATTCCATTAAAAACCAGTGATGTACACCCTACTGCAATTTTGAGTTCGAGACATGTGCACAACATCGACTTTCTATTGGATGACATATATTTACGAAATGTTGCCTCTGGCAAGTTTGCTAACGTTTACATACATGCATGCCCGTAATATTCATTCAGAACTAGATATGATCTTTTTTTCTTTAATAACAAATTACATATTATACTAACTTATGTCATTGTTAAGGTAAAGAAGTTTTCGAGGAAATATTTTTTCCATCACTTCGTTTCAGTACGTTATGTGCAGAGGCCCGTAAATTTCGTGAATTCATTTGAGAAGACGTTAGATTTAAGTTGGGTCACTGTTTCTGAAACTCTTTCTAGTGTACTGTGAACCAATAGCATACCTGCATGAAAACACTCACTGACTCGAACGCTACCTTGTACACGTACAACTGGCCACTTGTTACAGCAGCCTATGTACGAGTAGCTGAGGACAGAGTATGGACAGGACTGTGGAGTCTAGCCTGCTGGTCGCTGAACCCGCGAAAGTTCCGGGTCTCTATGTGCACATCGTGGGCTCTAGTTTATCGTTAATTGCTGTGTGTCTTCGGCACAGTCAAACGAACAACTACTCTGAACAATCAGAACAATGTTAACAGCAACACCACACGTCTATGATTTACGGATAGAACACTATAACGATGGGAGTTAAAACATCCAATCACTGGCTACGAAGCATGGCTGCAGGTGTGCGCGTGAGGTACTCAAACAAAGTGGTGCAACAATACTTTAAACTTCCTGCCCATACTTATAGTAATAACCATAACATGACAAATGAAGTACACTAATTAACCAGCCATTTTAAGGGGCCGCGGTGGCCTCCCACCAAGGCGATCCGGGTTAGATTCCCGGAGAGATCGGTCCCGGGATTTCCTCAAGTGGGAATCGTGCCGGCGATGCCGTTGGTCGGTGGGTGATCTCGGGGATCTCCTGTTTCCCCCTCCTCATTCCGGCGTTGCTCCATACTCATCTCATGTTACCCCTCACCAGAGCTGAAGAACTCGATGTCAAGAGCTGACCAAAATCTCTCACTCACTCAATTTTAATTTTCCTAAGTATCCAAAAATATTGTCTTTCCGCTTTCCTATTAAAATGAATAAGGTGGACATGTGTTATTTTGAAAGTTTGTTCCTCATCTATGGCTGTGGTGTTGATTTCGTTTCTGCAATTTATTTTGTACAGCAGAGCTTTATTTTGGGTCGGAAGTGATTCGTTTAGGATTATAAGCAGTTCAGGATAAAATGAGCACAAAAAAAAATCAACCTTTGAAAATGAATCACTAGCCGTTTCTGCATTAACAATGATTGCCTTACGCCTTGGATGGTTTTGCAGCGAATCATAAAATAAAGCTCCTTACGTTTGTTACATGGTATTTGAAATCCTGAAAAGGATAGGCCGAAAGTGGAAATTGCTATTATAGTTTATTACTCACAAACTTTGCACTACATTACAGAAATCACAACTGAAATATCATCGACGTATAACTAAGTTGCTAGTAGACAAGTAAAATAAATATGTTGATTGAGTAATTACGACATAATTTATATTGTACGCTAATATTTCCGTTGCCATGTTTGTACCGTAGAGAACGGTAAAAAGTAAATTATATATACTATCACAAGTTTCTATTTTTTTTAATCTCAAAATTTCAAATTAAAAAAAATATTCAGCCGAGCTTTAAGTAAACATCTAAGGCAGCGCATGCATCTTACATATACATATACATAATATACATTAGAGAGACACCACAAGAATATGCATTGCCATTGTATATAGAGCAATCTTCTACGAATTTCTGTCTTCCTTCGCAGGGATAAGAGGGCACACAACGAACAACAATCTGTTAAAAGAAACTAACGTGACCTCATATGTTTCTTGATGTGACCGGCTCTAGCTGGCAATACTTCAACATCATAACACTAAAGATTTCGGTTTGCTCTTGGAACTCTTTGGGGGCTAGCTCAATTTACAGTCTCAAACCTTATCACATTTACGACATATTTGTTCCAACCTGGGACAGCAGTTTCAGCTATGCACAGTTTGTAGCATCTTGGGCGGGAGATACAGTATATTGAAACATATCGTAAAATGGCTTCACAAGTATATTTGGTGTATTTTTTAAACTACTCGAGTTGCTCTAATGAACCTCGCTGTATGCTGCGACAGTGTAACCAGTCATTTCTCATCACAACTAACTTTTATTGGGCGAAGGTATAATTCCACTTTGACTTACCCTGAGACTGTATTATTTTTTTTACAGGAAAGGATGCATACCAGAAAATTTTGTACAGAAAGTGTACGAAATCCGAGTAACATTATGGTGGCTACTCTTTCATGTCCCCCAAAAGGCGTAAAAAATTTAAGTAAAACAGTAGGGTGAACCTACCTTACTTCGTGACGCAGGCTTCGAACATTCAGTACTAAATATATGTTTATAATTTTAACTGTAATATTATATTTGTTACGTTGGTCATTTATAGCTGAAACTACACATGCCTGCCCTCAGTTGGTAACCTAGTGAAGTCGGTGTACAGAGCCTTATCAATGTTGTGAAGCCTGATAAGTGGTTTATCACCGTGTTAAGGTATATCACGATATATGGACCGTTTACCCTATAACATAAAACTGTCAGGTATACATAAGCGGCATTTGCTAGCAAATATAATTTTTAAAAGAGTTCTTGTTTATATAAGCGCAATAAATATTCTCTTAAAATGATCTTTCGAAAACAAAAATTACTTAAACGGTTGTTTACACTTTATCTCAGTTATACAGATTAAAATTAGTACATTTGAAAGTACTGTAGAAGGAGAAGCTCATGTTTAATTTCACGCCGAGGTATAAAAGAGTTGCCGCGGAAAGGTCCACATGAGCGGGCTGTCGACGAACACTTCTGTAGTTCAGTGTTGCGCGTAGAGGCGATGAGGTATGTGATATGCGTGTCTACTCCGCCTTTGTGTGTACATGAATGTGGGCGGAGCACATAGAGCCACTGTTCTTACTGCTAGCATTGTTTCCGGCCGTCAGAGCAGGCTGACCGCTGTTCAAGCTGTTCACCACGATATTCAGTGATAGGTACGTTCAGTAGCACTACACATGACATGTGAACGGCCACGCAAGGGAAGGAAGAAATGGTGGATGCTGTTGGGGTTGGGGAATGTTGTAGTTTGATCTAAGCCAACAACAGCACCGCTATCAACGTGACAAGAGAAAGGCGTGCATCAGACCACCTGCTTCAAATAGGGGCGTCACACAGTTCTCATGACTGATGGGTGGCGATAAAATGTGTGGCACTGGCCCACCGCTAGGGCTACAAATTCTGTAACATGATAATGGATACACTCAGTGAGTGCAAGGAAAATATTAAGTGCCGCTGAAGAATAGTGTAGATTCCCTAACGAGGTGGTTTTCCCTCCCAGAAATGGAGTTAAATTGGTAGCTGTGGAGTAAGTTTTTTTTGGGTGGAGGTTAAATATTACAATGGGCGGAGGTGGTAAGATACGAGTTTTGCTGATATACTGCTCTTCGGGTAATCTAATGCTTTGAATTCCCATTTGAATACTTTTCAAAAAGTACTTAATGACTGCTACATTTGTTTGTCACAAAGCTTAACCCGATTCGAGCTTGCCGAATTGTCGTCGGGAGAATTAAATAAGGGACAGCTAGTACATTTCGTGTTTAGCGTATACATAGGAAAATCACAGCCTGAACTGCGTCGGATGGTCTTTGAAACTGAGATTAGAATAACTTGTTTTCAAAATGTCAAATATCGCACCTGCAACTCGTGTTAATTTATGAGAGCTCGCTTGTGTCTGCACCTGCAGAAAAAAAACATTTCAGTTTTTAATATTTCATCCAACGCTTAGTGTTAGTACTTGTCGCAATCAACTTTTTTGTATAAACAGAATCGCCTTCATTTTCTCATATTATCATTAAAACAGTTTGCGTGTATTTACCCGTTATTATGTACGAGAATTATTATGTTTAAGAATACCGTATGTTAACAGAATATTCAAATATTCATTTTTAAATTTTATAATGGTTAATTATTAGCGATGGAATTAAGTTGTACATCAATTTAAACCTTACAAAGTACTAAATGTCGCAAAATTCTTAACAAATGGTTTATCTGAAGGAAAAAAAAAATATATATATATAATCTTCTTACAATGTTAGGTGGTTATTTATCAAATTAGTTTTTTTTTTTTTTTTAACTGTAAACATCTTATGTGCAGCTGATGGAGGAGGTATCTTACTATTGTGTTAACTTTGCCGAAAACCATTGTCCGGATTTTCAGTTTTGTTTCCCCGCACCGAGATGACTGGAGGCATAACACAAACTTTTGCGTATGGTTATGTTGCAACCCCTACGCTGTAGCACAGTCCAAAGTACATAGGTCCCATGTAATATGAAGATGTAAGGTATTAGAGAATTAAAATGACGAATTAGAGCTTGGCAAAACTAAAAAGGCACGACGCTATCTCCTAGAACTCGAATAGAACCTACTCCCGTTCCTCAGAACACATGGTAAGTCAATAATAATTTGTTTTGGATATTTTTTATTTATTTTTTAGGATTTAACATAATTCTTTGTGAGTGTTTTTATTTTTCTTTAGTTAATGTTTTAGTTGACTACAGAGTCAAACTCGGGTTGATTTTTTATATTGTTTTCCGTGTCTCACTACTGATTTTATGACAGGACATTGCACCGCAATTAGTTCCACAATACAACTCATGAAGGTAATTCAATACGCAGAACAATTTAAGTTGAATATCAATGCATTTAAAACACTTGCCATTATGTCAAGGAATAAAGAGTTTCTGTAACTGTGCTCTCGAAGTTGAGATGGCGTGATAACTGGTGTTTCCATGGTAAGCAGATATAATGAGATTCATTTGTAAGTTGTAAATCCTCTTCACCGAGAGGTAATATAATACGTATTTATTTAAATTTTCACACACAGACAATTCACCGGTTTCTTGTCAAATAATGCAGTATGAATATTTTGTGGTTGTATTTCATTTTCCCAAAAGAGCCTTAAAATGTAATAATGAAATCCGTAACATGTTTTCTCTTCACTGTAATGATGGTACCATAAACGCCACTGATATAAAAATAATCAAAACTCTCTACAACTCTCTGGGTTGAAGGAATGAGTTAACATCCACAAAATGGCCTACGGACCTCCTGAGGTAATCCTTGATGGATTATTAGGGACGACCATAGGTCATCCAAATTCGATCCAAGTATTTGTCTCATTGTTGCCTGATGCCTTTTGTTTGGATGTCTTGTGGACATGCCTCCAGGATGATGTTTAAGCTGCGCAACCAGAAAGGTTGCCAATGGACGTCCCTCGCGGACTGTCTGAGGATCTCCCTTGCATACTGCCTAAGGATATCCCTCCCAGGTCGCCTGAGGACGAGGATATTTCTCGCTGATCACCTAAGGACGTCACTTGCAAATCGCCTGAGGATGTCCTTCATGGACTATCTGGAGACGTCTGTTACGGACTGTTTATGAACTCCCTTGTGGTTAAAAGCAAATTTTTAAACTATTTGTGGAAATATGAGAAATATTTACAACAGTGCATTTCTTAGGCTACAACATTTGTTTCATTAAATTCTGTTACATGAGTACAAAACCCTTGCTTTCATAACCTTGGAAGCTGGATAAATACTTCCGTTAGGTCGGGATAAAATAATTGTTCACTGCATACGAAACACAAAACTTATGAATGTTTTACATAAACCAATTCGCAATGTAGAAATGTCAGACAAATATAAATACACCTGTGTCACATTTAATAATTTTTATTTCTTTACATTAATAAATGTGATTATAATTACACATGAATTTTTATGTAATGACACTTAGTTCCTTCTTCATGTAGGGATTCATTTTGATTAAACAAACCAGATTAATGCTGCTGTGTTATCACTACATTCTATATATAATTATCATCTAGATTCTGATTTTTCTCACTGAAATATTTTTTTTTCTCGTAATTCGTCTAACTGCTCTTACTAATTGTATTGTTCCATTTATGTTCACTAAACAATACATCACATCTTGCAGCACAAATGCTGTCGCTAGCAACCATCGCCATTACACTTCTCACAGGAAGTTTTTCCCTCCTCATGGATGTCCACAGGCTGTTTAATCAACGGCTGGACAGACGTATTTTGGTGTTCTTGTTAACTCCGTAAAGGAGGATCATAGGCAGAAATTTCTTTTCTCATCTTTGTCTTCCTCAATGGACCTTAAAATTATCTCATTAGGCAATAGATAAATATCACCCACGAGATATCTCTTTTGGATCTCCACAGGTCATCCTTATTTCATCCTTACAATAACATATGTATTTTTTTGCTCTTGTTTGCTCCACCAAGAATGTCCATAGGTAGTCAATAAGCAGTCATTACTTTGATGATTCCTGTGATCCTCTCTGTACCAAAAATGGATGACCTCAGGTCATCCATGTGCTAGCTGGGCTAATTAATGCAGTGAATTGAGGGTATTCTTTCAACCGAAGTCCATCATTAGTGAGCGAACTGTACAATCTAGTTATGGCGACACGTCTACTGTCAAGTATCCAAAAACACACAGATTGGCAAAAGAAAATGACACAACTACATATTTAAGCATTTAAAATAAAATAAAATATTTTCAATAACATCGGTATGACGGTCTGAAAAAGGGGGCTACAGGATTTAGGTACCAGCACTATCCGTCCCGTGCTTCCACATGTGAATATTAAGAATGTTTACACCGGGAATCGAACACGGGTCTCCGTGTTAGGAGATGAGTGGTCTGGACACTACACCACAGTGTGACAATTTCAAGTTATCTACAGATACCGTGATGTTTCCGCTAAAAAATAAATATATATATATATATATATACAATATTTATTAAATATCAAGAAGCGCTATTTAATAATCGCCATCTATTGTCCTTTTTGGTTCGTAGCCATAAAACACGTAGACCAAAGATTTATTAATCTTCATCTCCCTCAAAATCGAAACAATTCCGAAAAATTAAATGATATGTTTTAAAAAATATTCTACAAATATTATTCATTCAATGTTACTTACCGTAAAATAATATTGCAACATATTTGAATTGCAGTACAGTAAAACAAATATAACATGAGAAACATTAAAACAGAAAATTGTTTTGAATGTATTTAATAAAAATCTTCTACAATATTATATTTTCTAGAATTTAATTTCTAGGCCATACGTATCTCTATCCGCGAAGGAAAAATTGCAGGACACATCAGGGAACTGGTGTGTCATATTCATCACCATTGTCTAATTAGTCACCCCCCCCTCAGTCCCTTCCCCCACCAATTACAGTTCGCATCTGATATCCCTCACCGCCCTAAACCGCAACCTCGGCAGCTGTGACGCCCATTCACAACACCATATGGGGATGACGTACGAAATATTACTTATCACGTGTACGTAAATGCGTCGGTCAGCTAGTAAGCTGCTTTACATTGGCAAGAGAATCATACTAGGAAAGGGCACATGGTCACTGTAAAACCAGCAGTAATCAAACAATAATATTGCCAGAAGAATGTATATGTCATGTTGACGCATTTATCAACTGTTTCCAGATAAATTATTTTTCCCGTGATTTTAATTGTTAACCTTAAGGGTCGCGGTTGGCGCAGTAGCTAGCGCACTCACCTTCGCGATACGGGTTTGATTCCTGGCGGGGTCGGTCCGTGAAGTTTCGCATTTGGGAATCGTGCCAGAAGATGCCGCTGGTAGGCGGGTTTTCTCGGTGATCTCCTGCTTAGATGTCTAATAGCTCCCAGTCACAAGTCTGCATTCAGGGTGCGACTCTTGGCTCTCGGGTATTCTTCTCATACGATATTTAGTATTATTGATTATCCTTAGTTTACCTCAGGTTAAGGAATAAAGTACTTAGTATCAGTTGAATGGCGAAATCGTAAATATTGTTACGGGGGTAACTAGGGGCGTGCTTAGCTTCCAGAGGTAGAGAACTCACGAGAGGTACACAACCTTAAAATAGGTTAGTTATCAACATTAAAAAGTAAAGTTAAAGAATTAGTTTAAAGAATTTAATACAAAAAAAAATCAAAGAAACGTTTACAAAATTTTGACTAGAATTGACAAGTAAGAAAACAAACAAGACTACGTACGACTTATCATCATTACTACATTTCCATTTCTGCGACACAAGTACAGTTACTGTTATTCAACTTAATCACCTATCAAAGTTTAAAATCTACTAAATCTCTAGTTTTATTTTCCAGACGTCTGGACTGTTCACAACGACAGTGCAAGTATTTAGATCATTTATACGTCTCGTATCGTCACTCCCAACGGCCTCAAGGTAGGGGGCATTTCCAAATCAAAAATAAATAAATAAATAAAGTTAACTTACTTGTTCCGATAGCCTGTCTTCATGCTCTATTCCAGCGGGCACCTTCCCACTGCCTCTGACCGATGACAACGACACCAGGGGGAGGGTAGACCCCCCTTATAAAGCTCGTGCCCTGCTTATACCGCATTTCGCGCGAGGCGAAGACCCCAGTGCAGTGCCCCCGACTTGTGGAAACATAACCACCCGGGTTTTCGGTTAAATCTCCACGACCAGTAGCAATCCACAAGGACCATGCCAAAACACGAAATATAAAACCAATAAAATTATGAAATTTCGAATTTACCGAAAATTTGGACAAAAAATTAGGGCCTCATAATAATCAAACGTAACAATATAATGAAAAAGAACACCACGATATGCTTTCATTTCATTCTGTCTCCTTGAAATTAGCCGTAGAAATTCCTGATGAACACACCAAACCCCAAAATACCAAGTATTACATATATTCTAAAAATTAACAATATATATAGTTCAACAGATCCCAAGTTGCAGTATTTAAATAATGTTATAACACCTCACTGAATTAGAATGTTAAAATAACTTATAATAACCAATTCAAGGCACATAGGAGTCCATTCTAGTAAATATATTATTAAAATACTGTCTTTTGTTTTGTTTATGTGTGTTTAGCAGTTGATTATTATTGACTAGCAGTACACTATAGGAAGAAACTAAACCCCCATACTTTGCGATATTCAGTACCATCATAGCACCAAGACTAGTACTTATGAAACAGTACTTTATCAACTTTATCTATATATATATATATATATATATATATATATATATATATATATGCGTTAAATATTATATAAAAAAAATTGGAAATCGTTCTGAATATTAGTGTCCGTTGTCGTCAACCATTGTCATTGTTTTCGTTATGGACATGTGTTTCCTTAGTATATAGAATTTAATTGTGGTATAGTCTATATAGTTATGAAATGAAATTAATTGGACAGTTTTAAGTATATTTGCAAAATAATTAATTTTAATTTTAAGAAATAAAAAATATTTAGGATTAAATACATAACTAATACGAACACATAACTATTATCAAAACTGCTTTCGTAGATCAATCCGTTAGGTACTGAATAAAGCCTTCAAAGTTCGGCTCGAGCAAAATGTGTTACCCCTTATCAATTTCGAACGTAATTTAAAATGTTATGTTCTGGTTCCCTTATACTTATAACACCTCGTCATTGCCACTGCTGTTAATACACACGTGACAGTGGTACACTTGGCAGCCAAAGATGAATAGATAGTAGCCTGTATGATCATACTTGTAAAACACAACTCAGACATTTGTGAGTTCGCATACTTACAAATACAGGACAAAATTAAGAAATAAAAAATTAACCTTAAATGAACTCTCTTGACTTAATTATCTAGCGCTTAATATCTCGAGGTTAAGCGCTGACCAAATTTCCTCACACAAACCCGGCTTATTTTGCCCACGCGTAAAGGACATTCCTAAGTGAATTTTCTTGGTGTTTTCCTGTTTTCATATTTGCTACCTTCTCTGTGCCTTTTCCATCTCGTTTCACCTCCATAGACGTTACGTAACTATAACTATTTCACACCTACTTTAGACCGTGGGTAAAAATGTGTAATTGGTTTATCTATACGTGGTACCAAAATTCACCTGAAAGAAGACCGCAATTTAAGCAACACAAAATTCAAAATCCACAGTATAGTTAGAAGAACATAGTGTTTACAATCTGCCAGATACGTTTGTTACAGAAATTGAAATAACATTCTGTGTCAGTTATTTCCTGTGCATAATTTATTTCGAAAATTGCAATTTGTTATCTGAGCATACGCAGTGTAATGATGATAAACAGTTTCTCAAGGTGTGTGTCGTCTCAGCGTAGGCAAACAGGAAACAAGTCAGCTAGCAACCTGTTACTCACGATGGCACTGTGTGAATTGTTTTGCGAAAATTACTTTGTGTGCAATCAGACGGTATTTTTTTATATAACACAGCCATTCGGCTTTCAACATATCACCGAGTTTAAATTATATATTTTACGCCATGTCCGCAGAGTGTGTGCAAACAGCAACATTGACGTTGGACAAATCGGAACTGTTTCCTGAGTTTATCATCATTAACTTGCAAGAAAATCAAAATATAAATGTGAAATTTTTCGAAGAAAATAAGCACCAAGCTGAGCGTATGTTTACTCAGTAGGAAAGATAACGTACATTTGCTTACAAAACGTAAGTTATTTAAAACCATACTTTAACCCACCGGCCACGGTCATGCACATAATATTAATAATATCAATAACAATAACATATAATAACAAGAAGTTACCAGTATAACTGATAAGACTACTTTCCTTAACCATGAAAGTTAAAATAGTTTATGTAATCTAGAAATATTAAATGATAATCTTAATTTAGAAGTATGATACACGATATATACTACAGATAAGTCGGCATGCAAAGTAATATGCGAATACCAGTTGAATAAATTGGGGGCAATTTTTCTGAGATATCTTTCTGTCATATAGACAAATAAAAAAATAACAGCCGTTTTAAAAATATTCCAGATGGATGAAAGAAAAATACAAAAATCAAGCCCGGTTTGTATGCAGTATTTGTGTACCAAGATAATGAAATTCTAAAGACAAAAAATTAAAAAATTAAAAATATATATCCTGAGATATGTTTTACTATGCTAAAAATATGAAGATAGCCGTCATTTAGAAAATATGAAATAGGATAAACGAATTACACGAACGTAAAGTCAGCTTTGTATACAGTATATGAGCACAAAGTTTGATGAAATTCTAAATACTAATTCCTAAAATAACATATACTATGCTAAAAAAATAAAAATGACAACAATTGTGAAAATATGAACACAGGCAAAACGAAATACCTAACAGTAAAGTCAGCTTTGTTTGTAGTAAATGTCTACTAAGTTTGGTAAAATTCTGAAAAATAATTCATAATATATTTGATACTGTGCTAAAAATACAAAATGGCCGCCATTTTGAAAATATTAACATAGGATGAACTAAATAGCCTACAAAATATTCAACTCAGCTTTGTATGTAGTATACGCGTACTCGTACTAAGTTTGGAAACATTGTGAAGAAATACTTTCTAAGATATGTGATACTATGCTAAATATATAAAAATGGCCTCCATTTAAAAATATGAACACGGGATGAGCTAAGTTTCTAATATTCAAGTCAACTTTGTATGTAGTATATGTGTACCAAGTCTGGTGAAATTCTGAAAAGTGTTTCGTAAGATATGGGACACTATTGCTAAAATGTAAAAATGGCAGCCATTTTGAAAATGTGAATACAGAATGAACTATATACACAATATTCAAGTCACCTTTGTATTGGTATATCTGTACCAATTTTGGAGAAATTCTGAAAAATATTTCCTAAGACATGTGATACCATGCTAAAATATTAAAATGGCCGACATTTTGAAAATATGCACACAAGACGAATGAAATACACAAAACTCAAGTCAACTTTGTATGTAGTATATGTGAACCATGTTTGATGCAATTCTAAAGTACGGTTCCTTAGATATCTAGCTTGATCTAATAATGTTTAAATGGCCGCCATCTTGAAAATGTGAAAAGGGCGAAACGAAATGTATACATGTCAAACCAGGTTGCTAAATACTATATGTGTACAAAGTTTGATGAAATACGGTCCACGGCTTAAAACGTTTTTAAGGAGGACACACACCTACCCACCAACACACACACACACACCAACACATACACACCCCGACAAAAATGTGACCTCATAAGCCTATTTTTCCTTCGAAAAGTCGGCTAAAAATCCTTAGCATATCATGTAAAAGTAGAGTAGAATTCAATAGTTTCTTTTACACTTCTAGTTCATAATCATGCGAACGATATGTATGTACTGTAGCATTATGTGAATGACTGACAAGAAAATTTACCATCAAAATTCCGCACAAAACCTTAGGAAATATGTGTAAGAATATTTTGTGTAAAGAGAAGTTCCCATACTAAACATTACGGGATTTACTGTCGTGAAGTTTCACACATTTAAGCTATAGAATGTACTGAAAAATGCACTTGTAGCAACAAGAAAATTGCGTTATTTTTCGTTATGTACAAATAAAAATTAACAAATTTAGAGCAAACATTTTTTCACCAGACAAGATCCCTCAACCTATAAGTTACCAATCTAAAATACTACCACTTTCTTTTTTTTAAAATAAATATTAGACTCCTTGGCGGGGTTTCAATATCGCCAACGAGCCAAACATCCCCCTTTACGGCTTTATTATTAGACAACTCCCAAGTTGTACTAGTTATGTTGATTTTGACAATTGAAATGACTAACGGACAAACACTACGTTTACACCCAGCCAAACCTGGGAATCGAACCTAGAGCCCCTCGCACCAAGTCGGCCACTCAACCAACTGAATAACGGCGAGTTGGTACCACTGAGCTGTCAAGCTACACAAATTGAGAAGTATACAAATACATTTTATAATATTTGCGGATTTTTTTTTATTTAAATAGAATATTTACGGTTTAATGTTGCTTATAGCAATCATTTCCTTCTTCTTAGGCCAATAAAATTATATTGCTATATATAAACGTTTTACACGGTGCAATAAACACGCAGTACGAGTCTTTTGCTCACAGCGTTTGAATTTGACTGTTTTAAATTAATTAATTAGTGCTTAGTGTTTAAGACTAAATACATTATTAATGTAGGCTTACAATATGTTTTAAGTTTGAAATATTCATAAAATGCATAACCAGCATGTATTACATAGACGACGTCTTATATTTTAATGGTCCATGTTTATTTTCGACTTAGCCCATCGTTAAACTTATCCTTTGTCCGGACTAAATGTTAGACCGGACTAATACAAGATGATCCTCGGACTAGCATTAGTCTGCGTCTATGAATATGACAGAAATAGTCCCACGATGATCCCACACTAGTCAGGGTCAAAAAGGACTATGAATAAGGCCTTTAGTGTTGTATATTCCTCAATATTGTGGGCCAAGTACCCTGCGTAATAACGTTATGGTTTATCTAACCGTGACCCTTAGGTGAAAGTGCCATGCTCATTACCTTTAAGAGACACAAATTTTAAGTAACTGCTGCAAGACCCACTATATGTACCGGCATACAATTTAACCCATTTTATCTAATAGATTTCATGCCCTCAGATGCTTCGACATGGGACCGGTACAACAACAGTCCAATATTTATTGTACAAACAATGAAATTCGCACATGCGCGACGTACTCTATGTTGACTTCTACATTGCGGAATTGCGGTGCTGCCGTGCAGTGTTCTGTGACGAAGCGAGGTTTCGTCAGACCACGTGACACAAGAATGCTCTCGAGCGCTTCCTGTACGTCGCACCACATATTATACGTGTTATTTTCCTGAAGGAAGTTGATAAAATACAGCTCTTTAAACGGACGCATAGCTAAATTGGCCAGATCGTAAAAAGAGTGTCATCGTTGAACAGTTTTCCGGTACAAATGTCTTTTTATAACTAATCTTATCATACCTTGAATATTACTGTAATATCAACTTCCCGAAATGTAATGGTTAAATACTTCTGCTAGATTTTCACCGGAATTCTTTATTCGTTTTACATGAAGCATACGAAAAAATGAAAACACTCCTAGTGCGTGCGATAAACGCAGAAAATACATCACAGCCAAGCCATTGTCCACAAAGACTGAACCAGTAAATAAAGTTTTTCAACTTAGAGTATTTTACTTCATGTGTCCATGGTTTATAATATGTTTTTAGTTTGAAATATTCGTAACATTCCGTAACCAGCACGTATATCATAGACGTCTTATATTTTAATGGTCCGCCATGTTTATTTTCGACTTAGCCCATCGTAAAGTAAATGCTGCAAGACCCACTATATGTACCGGTGAACATTTTAACCCCTTTTCTATGCGAAAATGTCGTAGTACTTAGAACCAGAGAAACATGTTGCGTTACCACCACGGCGAATAAAAGCACACCGAATGAGTTAAATTGTTGGGCTCCAACGATTACTCAGATATCTGACTACGGAACTGAGAATCGCACAGTTCGAGATTGGAGGAAAAACTAAACTGCTTCTCTCTTCTCTCACACCAATGTTCAACGTAGAATCAGCGAAGCGAGAGATTGTTCTGTCTCGCTGCGAACGTGCGTACCGTCGCGAAAGTGGCAAGAGATCTTGGCTTGGGGGTAGGGTGACGGCTGAAAGCTCGCCCCACATACCAACCTTCACGCGACGTGCACACGTCTCCACAACAATAGGCGGCTCGCACGAGCGGCCAGATAAAGAGAATTGTGCCCCTACTGTGGCCGTGGGCCAAGGTAAAGTATACCAGAGAATGTGGAGTCGATAATATAAAGCCCGTCCCACCTAACTTTACATGAAGTTTGGTGAAGTGGAGGCTTGTACGTACTTAGGACGGAAATCATACTCAAAGACTTGTTTGGCAAATAAAATATGAATAATAAAAAATAGTAGAATTCGGGATCGGAATTTGTATAATATAAAATGAGATGGCCGTTATTGTAACCGAAGAAACATACTTGTATCTTCTCTCGTGAGGGTGGATTTGACATTTATCTCTATACGAGTCTGGTTATGTCCTGGACACACAATTACATCCTTGTTAAAAAAAAATACCAAATTGTCGCCGCCATAGAATAACAAGAGACGACGTCTTTTCTACGCAATGACGACTGAATTTATTCTCTTATTAGAGCGTCTAAACTGCGTTCTTGACGCATTCATGTAGCCACTACATCGCTAGCGACACGCTAAATGATTTTCAGTTACGAATCGCTTAAACACCAGTCCAACCGGAGCATAATGATTCAGTCCTACGACCCAACGTAAATATTGTACACATGTACGCAAATACGGGTATGCTAATTCGCCCAAATAACCGAGACAAGCCGTTGGCTGATTAACTGCCCTGATAATTCAAAGTATGATAGAGATGTTAGACCATACGATTATAAACACCAACACCACTTCCATTTGCGTGCATGTGAGCCAGACACGATGAGATCCAGTCTATCACGAACGTACCTGAGCGGCGACAAATGCTATCGTGTAGAATTTTACAGATTGCTGGTACAGATGGAAGACCACTTTTAATTAGTTATGAAGTTTGTTCGTTGTCACACTGACCTGCATCCACGTCCTTCCTTTTACCCTCCGACACGCCGTACTTTAGCTGCTACTCCACTCTCTTAAGAGGCACACTCCAGTTAACATCCGTACACTGCAAACGCATTTTAGGCTGTTTCAGTGGCCAGTAAACGCAAAAGGGGGCTTAATACGACACACGATGGACGGAACAACAGCTATAGTTTAATTTCCTGTAACAAGATGGTACTAAAACTCTTGGTTCTGTAAACCATTAAACTATTTCGACCCCTTTACAAAAAAGTTTCAGTGTGTCACATTAGAAATAAAAGATACCAAAATGAAGAACTGATCATCCCTAGAATGACCGAAGGGACACCGTTTACAGTTGTGCAATGTGGTTTATAATACTACATAGACGAAAATAAAACTAGTTTACCAAAAAACCTCATTTTATGGAAGGAACCAAAGGCATGGTCGATATGTGTGTAATTTTAGCATTTTATTAGGTGTCCTAAATTTTACTTTTGTCGTATTATAAAAATTTATTACTGGCTTTTATAGTATTACCTTTCAGGAATGGAAAATATCAGTCTCTTTTTCCCTTTTTATTGAACTTCACAATTGTTAAAAAACTTTGAAGATATTTTATTAACATATGATATCACACCGCATTTTTAAATCCAACAACTGAAGGAAATACTGTATTCTTATCCTTGTTATTAAATAAACTTTTATTCCTGTGCGAATTCAAAGAAATACTTGAGGCCTCTGAAAAACATTTCTTGAAAATTAAGAATGAATAAGTATTTTATGGCATAAACTTTTTACTTCAGTTTCAACCTGTAGCAATATTTTCCTTAGCCGAAAGCTGAAAATGGTTTAGTTCTGAAAACGATATCCTAAAATACGGCTGAGCCCCACCTGATTTAATTTAACATTTAAACCCCTCTCCGTGCTCATTCCACAACTCTGGGGTTGGTTATATTTTAAAGTAACAAAAGTTTTGAAGTTAATAAAATATACAGAATGAGTCTGCATATCACAGACAAACGATGGCAGGTGATTCCTTAGAAAAATATAAGACGAAATTGTAAGAACCACTTTTCCCGAAATTGATTATTAAGGGAGCAGAGCGCCCCCAAAAGTGGGATTTTAAAATGATTTAAATGAAATATTTTAGAAACTAATTGCGACTAAGCGACAAATAAGCGAATAGTGTTTTGTATAATGGAGATCATTCATATCGGGCAATGTGTTTGAAATGATCAACCCCCTTCATTGTGGGAATGGGGGTTGCCACCCTGCGTTTTCTTGAAACTTGCTAATAAACACTTGTAAGATATTTATTTTTGTATTTAGTAATCAGCACGTTAAATTTAACAAAAAGGTCGTCTTATAAGAACACTCTCAGGTGAACCGTTTGCGAGAAATCCGTGGCGACATTATTCAAAATTGAAAGTGCGTCGCTTGACAGGTAGGCAATCCACTACACACGGCACGTGTAACTATGGTGAAATGACACTGCATTACTATTATTTACCAATGTACAAGACACTTTACACATTAAAATTAATGTGGGCGCTATCCGTTTTACAAAATTAAGTTAAGGGTGTAGTTTCTTAAATCTCTCATCTCGTATCAAGTTCACGTTTTACTTAATTAATTAAATGTAAAACGTCCGTATTGGTCTGAAAATCACCAACAAACTCCACCTGCATACTCCTTATTAAAAATTTAATCAACACATAAATCATAGTAACGCAGTGTCCGTCTTTCATCATAGTTACACGTCCCGTGTATAGTTGATTGCCTACCTGTCAGGCCATTCTCTTTCTGTTTTGAATAATGTCACCACGGATTTCTCGCGAACGGTTCAAATAAGAGTGTTCATAAAAGACAACCATTTTTTAAATTTAACGTGCTGATTAATACATAAAATAAATCTCCTACAAGTGTTAGTTAATAAGTTGTATGAAAACGCAGGGTGGCAGCCCCCATTTCCACAATGAAGGGGGTTGATCTTTTCAACCACATTTCCCGAGGTGAATGATCTCCATTAAACAAAACACTATTCGCCTATTTGTCACTTAATCACAATTAGTTTCTAAAATATTTTATGTAAATCATTTAAAAATCCGACTTTTAGGGGGGCGCAGCGACCGTAATAATCAATTTCAGGAAAAGTGGTTCTTAATTTTTGTCTTTTTTTTTCGTAAGGAACCACCTGCCAGCGTTTGTCGGTGTTATTCAGACTCTCCCTGTATAGGGTTTAATATAAACAAAGCATAAATATGTGCTCTCTAAATTCTGTATCATGCCTACCAAGTACATTTCAGAACCAGTTGCACAAATTTGATAGTTACTTTGGAAAATAATGCCTTGGTAGGATATACATTTTTCATGAGTGCGTAGAAACTTATTCGGGACTGTCAGTTTGTTGAACCTGAAATTGTCTGCAGTATAAACCGCTCAGGCCATGTGGGGCGAGCAAGGTCTCCTTCCGTATCAAAGGTTCATTGGTTTATTGACGGTGGCGAAAGTAGATGGACTAGCGAGGAGTATAAATGCCTCTACCCTGCAAGGGAAGTGAGATAGTGGTGTGGGATAGTGTAACTGCGCTCGTGTTGTCGACGAAAGTATCGGTAAAGAAACTGCATCCTACTGGAAGTTAAGGAACAGGACTCCCATCTTCTTCTTACTGACTAAAGCCCCTGTTCCTATAGCCGTTTTTTTTTGTAAAAACACACCCATCCGTGCCCTGTTTCTTAGTGGCGAAGGAAAGGATTACAGTTGTCCTGTAAGGACATAGCACTACTCATTTTCTGAGATATCTTGCTGCTGTGACACATAGCGTTGTATAAAAATTTGTAGTGGCGTACGTAAGAGATTGCTTATTACATGGTGTAAAATCATTAGCAATAAGCCTATATATACAATGTAAAAATGGCTGTATCAGTTACAAAAAATATATTTTGATTAATAACTGTATGTAATATGCCATGAGTGGTTACAGTGTACAGTACTACAATAAGTAAAAACCATGAACTTACCACAAATTTATTGTTGGTCACAAGTTAATATCTTTAATTTACCTGGTAACTTAAGTCAAAAAAATGTTTAATTTATTAAAAGTACTATAAATACACTGAAGTAGCAAATTGTGTGCGTTTTTCTACTGCTTAAATAAAGTATATTTTTGGTGGGCGGAAATAAAGGCTACCAGACGAAAAACAAATCTTTTTTAGATTTTTAATTATGTTTTATCTGATCCTCGGAGAGCTCTGTCCATTTCAGTCCCTTGGGAGCTACTTTAATTTATGAATAACAAGAGAAAACTTCTGTTTACAACTGCAACACACTCAAATAAAAAAAATAATAAAGAAAATGTTTAAAAGTGGTTTTTCAACAGCAAGAAAAATTGTATTCTTGGCATTCAGCAAATAATCACGTTGGAATTTCAAATCAACCAGTAGTCATCTGTTAAAGATATTATGAAGGTCTTTTTTTTCTAGTCCGTAGATTGAGCAAAACTTTCAGTTCATTGTGCACGGCCACAACAGCTTCAAAATTCCCGATGTATTTCACTTTTGTTTAAAAAGCTCCCTTCGCAAATTCGTTCCTCTGTGTGGCCGACGCATTTGTAGTTTAGTGATGGTTCGCGGCACTGATGTGTTTCCGATAAAATCACGCTCTGCTGCGACTGGAGATCTGTGCTTTCCACTGCTCTAAATTGACCCTAATTTTAATCAGAGATGAAATGATGTATTTTGAAATGACATTTTTCATATGGGAATTTCTTTTGCGCAGTTTTATACACAATTTTTTCCTCTGAACGCTACAAATATCAGTGAGCAGAAACTATAGTATGCAGCTTTTTAAAATAACTGCATTACGACTTGCTCTAATCATTATACAATATAATCATATAGCCTATCGACAATAACAAAATTTGGGAAATAAAGCTGTAGTACTCTCACGCTATTTGTAGTAATCAAACTTTAATAAAATAAATTTATAAGTTACATAGCCAAAATTACATTTTTGAACACAGACAATCGTTTGTTGACTATGCAAACAATCAAAACAATAATTTCCACGCTGTGTAGTTTGTATACAGATTTCAGTCAGGACAGAGCGCATTATTTTTGTTCGACGGCAGCTAATAAAAAGGTTTAGTTTAAAATATGTTCCCAATTTGTTCAAAATAGTGAAGTAATGTTACCATGAAAACCTTTTTTAAAGTTACATTTATTTCAACAAAATAACACTTCATTCATTTTTAATACGTTATTCAAAGTGCGGTTGCCATAACAAGTAGTTTTTTATTCGCTCTGGATATATTGTGGAAGAATTGGAGAAACAAATGAATAAACATGACTGTAACTTGCTGGAGACAACTTTGCTTGTGCAGTTAGCGGGTGTGATTTTCTTTCGAGATGTCGCGAGATCGAACCCTGCTGTCTTTAGTTAAGGTTTCACAACTTCAATTAATATGTGATGGGAAGTGTTGGCACAGCTACTACACTAAAATTTCTAGGTAAACATATTCTTAAATGCAAGGAAGAAAAGCATTAAGGACAAATTTATTTAAAAGTGTAAAAAATAAAATTACTAAATATAGCAATATTAAAACATGACCGAAGGAGGCGAACACACAAAGTAAATTTTTTCTGTAAAATTCATTTCTGGTAAATTTACAAGCAATTTATCTGTCAGTCACCTGTTTGTAATTTTACAAGGAAAGACTTCATTACATTAAATACATTTTATTTCGTTATTCTACATGCTCCTGATATCTTTTACCACTGGCCATGGATCGATGCTAATGTCAGATGAGTCTCCAGTTCAGATAAACGCTTTGGTCCAAAACCAAGATGAATGTTTGACTAACCTTAAATTCAATAATATTCCTACCTGGAGGACTTAAAACACCTGCCAGCAGCGGACAAAGAGTATCGTGCAAGGAAAGGTATATGTGTTTGTTCGTTGCAAATTTACAAGTGGATTTGAAACAAAACAGACGAAGTTACGTTTTCATTTCCTTCCCCAGTCGTATAGTGAAAGTACCTACATGTATGTTTTTAAAACTGGAAACATGCACCCATAGCTTTGTCCTACGGCTTCTGTCTCAACTTAATTCAATGTAATTTAAATGACGTTCTTTCGTAGAACTGCTGTATTAAACTGTTCATGAGTAACAAGATAAAATAAATAATCCACTAGTAAAGTATTACTTGCAGCCTTTGCTGTGAAGAAATTAAAGCAACACAAACATTGGTGGATGTCTCGAAAAATTATATGCCCAACTACTTTCGGCATCATCAACAACATCTCCCATATAAATAGTGTCGAGTATATCTGTTCCCACAGCAGAGTGATAATAGTAATTTACTTTCTATTTGAGTATTTTAGTTTGAATTCCATCACCAACCACAAAAATTGAACTTCAGATTTTGCCTCAAGTATAATCGAAGGGACCTTGCAAAAGGGATGAAATCAAGACAGAAAGTTAATTACTGTTTTTAATTGCATTAAAATAAATTACAAGTAGCATTGGCCGATTTACAAACATTGCCGTGTAACTTAAGCAGCTAAATTTTGGTGTTTACAAAATAATTGACTTTACGATTTACAAGAAACTTTTTGTAGTGTTGATTATAATTTTTTCAGACAGTTATTTTTCAAAAATGTGTGTTAAGCACAAATAAATTTTTATTTTACATGTATACAGAGTGGTATGGTACTTGCTGCAGCAAATTCACATTTTTAAACTTATTTAATGACAACAATGCGTGTGACAAAATGCACCAAGTACAACTGTGGACATAGGTTCAAGTACGTATGTTATTTCGAAGGTTATAATTGTATATTTTATAATAACAACAACATTTCTCCTTATTTACGATGTAGAGATTTTTCCTTTTTCATCGCCCGTCTTGTTACACAGAGACTGGCAGTATAATCACATAGCAGAAATTGTGTCCTTTCTGTGTAAAGTAAATTCACTTAAGTTCATAAGCAACCAAAACACAGACCACCGTGTGACCTTGAGAGGGCGTGGTAGAGAAATAAGCGCTGAGTTATTAAATTGAGATCAACACGTTTTTGAATGTCAATATAGAAAAACTACAAAATAACATTCCTTGACAGTTATATATTCGGACTTTATTGGGAAACATTTACTCGGAATGATACATTTGTTAGGCGTGATCTCTTGCGCCGCAATTAAATGTACGAGATTTCTGCGTTAGAGATGGTTCTTCAGATATGCGTTACTCGACGAATAGTTTTGCTTAGAAAGTTGGCAAAAATTACTGACTAGAGTTGCTGTTTTTTACTTTCGAAAATTGTCTTTGAGAAACCTACACTTCTGAACTGATGCTTTTAGCGCTAAATTATATATCACGCACTCTTAAGGAAAGCTGTTAAGATCAAAATAGCAAAGTTAGTCCGCAGGTTGATCATGAACAGGAACGCCAAGAATTCTTGTTATGTAATCATAACACAAGTGCAATAGTGGTCTGAGATATGTGCAGATAGTGACCAGATGTAATGTTGTATCATCCTGGGAGCAGAGATCACACCTGTCGTCATTGTCTAGAGAGATATGTTGACGGTGAAGTCTAATTGGCGTGAAATCTTTCACGAATGAGAATTATGACTAGAGTTGCGTCGATTTCGCGGATTCACCTGGCAGCAGCCTATCTTTCTCAGTCCTATACACTCACCGGCTATAATCGATTATTCATTGGCATATAGCATAACAAGTGGGTAGCAAGCGATAGTCATACTAATTATTTCCTTATTTGCTACTGGCTTGCAGTTGTCAAAGGCGTTTCGTGACAACTGCCAGCTAATCACAGACGTGAAATTGAAGTATACCTTACTGACGTCCAACCTGACCTGAAATGTGTGTACGGAATTGACGTACCTCTAATTATGACGCGTGGAGGTAACGTGGTAGTTCTGCTGTCGCTTAGTTTTTTTATATTATGCGCCAATGTAAGGTGTCCAACTTAAGGACGCTGCCTACCATGAAGCCTCGGCGCGAGAAAGTATAGGAATATACACGCTGAGTTATATTCTGTGGGGCTCTTGCAACATGACGACCTACATGTATACCGCCACTATTTTATTCGTATCATTGCGGCCCACATTACTACAGGATCTTTAAGGGCATGTTTTTAAAACTCTGGAATCTGTGAACAAGAATTTTCTTTGTCAAAAAACATTCTAAAGCATTATCTTATAATGCTTTCCTACATTATTTTCATTCCTGTAGCAATATTATCTTCTTTTCAATGCAGAAAATTGGTTTCGTCTGAAAGAGATATATCTAAAAATGACTGAGAACCACCTAATATAGTTTAACATGTAAAACCCTATCATTGCTCATGCCATGGCTCTCATGTAGGCAGCGCCGTTACTTGAACTTGTGACACCCCACATAACGTTCGCAGATGGTGCTGTCAAAATAGGCGCGTTGTAGCAAATACATCATCCAGTAGTTTGCTGATAATTGCGATGTGTCAGACGAGTAACGTAAAATGTTTCTTTTAATGTTCTGCTCTGACATTTAGCTTATGGATGATCATCTTCTAGAACGTCTAGACCTACAGGTGTATTAGGTCTATTCTTGTCGAGTGTGTGTTATAAATATATATATAAACAAATAAAAATCTATGTGTGTATGTATGTTCCCCATGGACTCCAAAACGGCTGGAGCGATTTTGATGAAATATTCAGGCAATCTTCAGATTAGCCCAGCAGGTGACCCTGTGAAGTTTGGTAGCGATCAGAGCAACAATTTTTTTCTTTTTGCCAATTTGTGTCGTATTTTACCTACTAATTAATTAATAATAATACATTAATTAGGTAGGAATGAGACTGTGAAGTGTGCGGCATGTCAATGTATTGACTTCAATTCTTGGCTATAGATAATTAGCGCTACCAGGGTCGCTATTGTATATATATATATATATATATATATATATATATATATATATATATATATATATATATATATATATATATATATATATATATATATTTGTTTATTTATTTACCAGCCGGTGTATTACTCGTAAAAGTTAATATTTACTTTTACTAAAGTACCTCTTTGTGCACCAGATTAATAGTTCGGCCATT
Organism: Medauroidea extradentata; assembly: GCA_003012365.1. Taxonomy (NCBI): domain Eukaryota; kingdom Metazoa; phylum Arthropoda; class Insecta; order Phasmatodea; family Phasmatidae; genus Medauroidea; species Medauroidea extradentata. The sequence goes on from PNEQ01122109.1 coordinate 46,272, forward strand.
AAGTTTTAGCATAACCAAATTGTAAGTTGAGTTTACTCTGCAGCAGGCTAAGTACCTCTACCTGCCCGTGTGAAAGAGTGTCCTGAACCTACCCCTGTCACTTTTAACGACTGCTGCGGACCTTATTTATAGTCACAGAAAAACAGGCCTTGAACTTGGGAGGGTATTCAGATTATATAAGTATTAGACGTGGTATGATGACTCATTCATCAAGAGCACAACCATTTATGACAGTGCCCTCATTACGTAACTCACATATTTTTTTCAATATTATTCATTCCCTGGGAACGTAGAGGTTGTAACGATATAATTACAGAAGGTTAATTCTTGCATAAAGTATTATTCTATGGCCGTTCTTGCTTCTTCGGATCGTCTCCTTTGAAAGGTTTACAATTCGTTTACAAAGACTAAGTTTTCGCCCCCCTTCCCCTGGTAATTTAGAATTATTTTGTCAGTATAAAACTGATATAATTATTTTTGGTGTTTACGCAAGCATCATTCTGAAGCAATAAACACTTCGATTTCTCAAATGGTTGTATGGCTATCCCGGGATAATCGAAAACAAATGTTACGTCTTTCACTGCTTTTGTTGTCGAATATAGAAACATTTTACTATCGCATGTTAAACACGAAGATAATCCATTGGTTCGACGATTCATTTAAAACATATTTCATCCCATCGCAGCCCTGAGATTTTGACTTAGGAAAAGTCCTGACACCTATTTACGGGTATTTAACTTACATGTTTATGATCATGAATCGAAAAGCAACTCTATTTCTCGACGGGTTGGTAGCTATGAAGGATTTATCTAAAATATATCCCATGTCTTTTCACCCCCTTAACGATCGAATAATAAAGAAAAAACTTTAATAAACAGTTATGGCTATTTGATGGCTGTGGAAATCGTTACGATAGTCTGTTGGGTTCGAGATATAGCGATGATTCATTGAAAATACATTTTGATCCGTTAATTTATTTCACCTCCCTTAAGTATAAATGTCGAATTCCCAAAAATCAATAAATTACTTTTCAGATAGTTAAATAAGCACCAGTCTTAAGCAAAACAAGTGTCGATATCTAAACGTTCAGTGGGGTCAATATGTGTGTGTATGTATGTATATATATATATATATATATATATATATATATATATATAGATATAGATTATGACTCGTAAGCACATTTTACCCTTTCTTACCTGGGGTCGAACTTGGAAAACATACTGAAATTATATTTTGGGTATTTTGTAAACATCATTATTAAGTAAAGAGCTAGTTCAATATGTATGGAGGAGTAAAAAAAACTTTAATATATTTTCACCTTCTTAATTATTGAATTTCGACATGTTTTGAAGACCTATCCAAGACATTTGTATATGTATCAAACTGAAGTAAAAATCACGACAGTAGTTCAATGGGTTAGTGTTGTACAGACGATTCAAATAAAAAATAAAAACATACCCCCACCATTTTTACACCTTAGGAGTAGAATTTTGAAAAATTCTCAAACTAATTTTTATGTGTTTACGTGAGCATTATTTTGAAGATAAAAGCAACTCTGTATCCCGAAGAGTTCGCTATATATCGATAGTTAATGGAAACCACATTTCAGGTACTCTCATCCACTTACAGGCAGAATTTCTAAAATGTCTGAAATTGGCTAAATGCCAAATTGAAGTAAACGAACGCTTTAAACCGCCCATTAAACGTCTGCAGTTGGGATTCTGTCACACTCAGAATGGGATAGGCTACTGACACATTACTAGTAGATACCAGCTACAAAAATTATAAGCAAAAGGCGTTTTACTGCAGATGTAACACTTACTTTATTACTTACGGTTTTATAACCACGTTATTTCTTCGGATTGCCGATACGTCCTACGTATTTTTAACACACATGCGTATTCTACAAACTTCCTTATTTTAACAAAATGTGACGTAAACAATTTTATGTTTCTTAGGCCTCTACAATTTTTGATGACAATTTTATGGTACAGTTAAACTAGAATTTGACGTACACTTAAATTTGGCTCCAATCGTTATGATACATAATGCAAAAGCCAAAAATCCTGCATGTTGACCATGCCATTTGTATGTATAACGACGACGCGTACCATGATCATAGACGAACGAAGTAAGTCTTACGTTATTTTCCCTTTTCCGGCGAATTGTGTTCTGACTGACGTACGACACGTTATTTTTGTACAGTACCGTATTTCGTGTTACCAAAGTTAATAGAAAAGCATGTACTACTCTCAAAATATTAGGGAGCCGTATTTGTCTTACTCTAACGCTTTTCTTGGATAACACCCATTAAGTGAGATTTTATTATGAGGGCGACGATCAAAACTTTTTTTTAACCTTGTTCAGTGTCGTTAAATGGCCGAGAAGAACCGCAACTCTCCAATCAATAACCGACTCGCCAGCAGCTCCGACAGTTGAAACGAACGCCGCCGCTCTCCCGCGCAGAAGTCGTCTCTCTCAATTTCCCTATGCGCGATATTTATTTCTCTTTTGTTCCCGGCTATGCCGCGTACCCTTCCCCCACCTCCTTTCCTACCCATAGTCATCCGTTCGCCATCCCTCATCTTCCCTGCAACCCTCCCGCCCGCAGACAATGCCGCTACCACCCCGCAGTTTCCTTTCCTGGCCTCCTGCGTCGTACATTCGCCCCTTGCCCCTCTCAACTTCTCTCCTCTCCGGGAGAGCAGTAGCTAATCTATCGCGCTGTTTACCGACCTAGTTGTCGCGGCGAGGAGTCTTGTATCTGCCTACACCGTCATCCACCTACACAAAATATCACCTCTTTCTGAAATATCTCCACGCCTTTTTTCCGCCACACTTATGAGCGAAAACTGCAGTAAGGAAGAAATTTAAATTATTTCCATACGACGAGCCGTTACGTTAAGGTCACGGACCCCTGTTTACACAGTTTATACGAATATTATTTTTAAAATTCTAAATGGGAGCAGATATCGTAACATCCTCACATAGATTCCTTGAAATTGATTTTGCTCTGTAGCCTAATTTTTTTAAAGCTAATAATTTACAATTTTTGCTTATTAACGACTTAATTATTTAAAGTCGATATTTAGCCGAAATTATAGAAGTTTTGCTTTAAACAAAAAATAAGACAACATATGAAAAAAAGTAATGGTATTACGATATATACCCCGTTTTAAATTGAAAGTTTAATATTAACAAAAACAGCACAAATACGAATCCGCGGCCTTAAATTAATGTGAAACTGTCTGTTTACTTAAAACTAAACATTTTAAAAATAAACCTTCGAAACATCGTGCCCTTTGTTGCAATTATTTCGCAGAACAGATCGACTACAGTACTTTAGTAGCTAATGTTGGCAACTAGTATGATAAGAACCATGTAAGGAGAATAACTTACAAGTTACCAACGTGTTTTACTAGTTAAATATATAACTGACAATATTATAACATATAAGAGGTTAGATCAGTCTAGTATCTATCAAATGAGGCAAGTGACGTAGTTGTAATTCAATGAAGATGCGTTCTATTTTCAGTCTGTCTGTCCGTCCTGACTTCGGTTGTACATAGTTTTTCGAAATTGCTTCATGCTGCGAATGTATCCTTGCTATAGACCATGGCAGATTCTTTCTCCATATGCCGTAGGTCTGTCACTAGTCGCGTCTACAATGACATCGCTACCGACGACATGTTAAGTCTAAATACGTTCTTAAACATAAGGAAAATGGGTACTGTTTATTTCATTTACTAAAGAAAACAAATGAAAACAAGAAAATTCTTAAAATATCGTCAGTTATATACGAGAACCATTTTCAATTCCTTACCTTTTGAGCAAGACTCGCCTATCATTACTTCTGTTGCAATAATACGGTGTTTTACAGCAAAATTCTCGTGCATTAGCTTACACAGAAATATCACTTGCTGCAGCAAGTTTCCGTGGAAAGTAAAGCAATCACAGAGGTAACACCATCTCAAGTTACGCAATTCTTCCGCAGCTAAGACGTCTGCAGAACCAGTTGTTGTAAGTGTAGTTAGCACGCCACTCGCTTTGCACTTTACGAATTCAGGTAATATTTTCGGAGTTACAGCAGTATATAAAAGAAGAATTTTTTGTTTTTGCCATTTTGAGAGGCCCGAAAATCACGTTTCTAACAAGCATGCTGGCTTTTTTCAAAACATAGAAGCATAGTTTCAAGCGTGTGTTCTTATCGTATATAAACATAATAAGCATAATATGTTAAGCAGTTTCGTGTAAAAAAGAATACGCGTGACACGCTGCAACGCCGTCCATGTGCCAGTCGAGGACTCCTCTTAAGTATGGTATAATAAATATATTCATTATTACTAAGAGTGCATTGTTTATATTGCACATTTGAAACTAAAAGTTGTAAAGGAAAAAAAAACAACAACTAGGGTTTGAAACGGGCTCACATTTTCCTGAATCACCTATATTCAGATACATATCTTTATATTCATATAGTGTTTAAAATAAGCTGAAACAATTCATAACAAGGTAAAGAAGATTGAACAATATTTTGTAACTCCATCCGAACATGCCTTCTTCGTGTGCTATGAATAACCCAGTATTGCTTATCCCTGTTCATTGTGACTTACGAATTCCTCTGTAGTACTATGACAGTACAACAAAACGACACATCACGTGCTTGGTCAGAATGCCAAATCAACATGTTTGTTGCAGTCACTTCTTCTCTTGGACGTGTAAGCTGCAATGTCCGTGCTTGCAATGAACTGTCGTGGAATGCTTCCACAATGTCCTCTCATTTAGGGGCGTAGAAGCCGAGACGGAGATAATAGTGCCTTGATGACCTCTAATCTGTTTACGACGTTGTCGTCTGCCGTAAGTGGGTAATTTGGTCAACCAACTTCGGTGGAGAGAATCCGAGCCGGTCTGCAGTGCCACTGCGTTCCTACAGCAGCAGCCGCAGTTAGAGCAGTTTATTTACAATTAAGTAAGACTAAGTACGGTTAAAATTGTTAATTTGAATATTTGATTTTTCGGTGGCTTACAGAGAAAAGAAAATAAACAGATTAATAGGAAATGAATTATCTAATTAGGCTAACCTGTTAGCTTAGCTATCTTCTTCTGCTCGGCCTCACAAATGTTTAATCAAAAAACATTACACTGGCATTTGCTGTGATATTACATTATTCAGTAACAACTGTACAGTTATAATCCAACCCCTGTAAAATTGTCCTCAGTCGCAGAAGGGTTAATGACTGACTACGAAGTTAACCGCGATTGAACAATACTCGCCCGGCCGGTAAGGTGCCTTAATCTTTAATGTCATATTCTGTAAGATAGTTTTGTAAGCCATCAAATAAGTTATGAAAAGTGGTTCTGTATTGAAGTCGTTCGTCTCAAAGTCGAAAACAATTTTTCATTTACATTGGTAACCATGTTCGTTAACAACGCAGAGGAAATAAGATGAGCCACGATTCCCTGTTTGCCAAAAACTTTTACGAGACGTGTTGAGTTTATGATGCAAGCTGGTATGAGGGTTTTCTTGGATTAATAACCTTGCACACGGCAATGGCTGCAACCGAAGTGAATGCACGCAGTTAGTTTCTTTTAAATAGAGGACACTAACCATCGTAAGAGAAGAGTGATGGAAAAATTGACACAAATGTTTGGACGAGGAAATGTAAAAATAAAGTATTTTCATTAAATGAGACATTTAGTTTAACCCAAATGCTTATAGGGATTTTGCATAATCCTTTGAACCCATTCTGACCTGGTGTACACAACAACGCACATGTTTCATGACACAGACATTTATTATCGTAGAAATACAAGTGGCAATTCTCTGGATAGTAATAACGGTTCTTTGATTCGTGAAGTTCGATCAAACATCAAGGTCCTATCATTTTACACAAATATGTTTGAGAGCATGTCTGATTTAGAAATAATTTTTTGACGGTGGGATCTTCCATTTAAATACTGTCCACAGTTTTTGGGCCAAAACTTTTTAAATTGTCTAGACCAATCTAAATTACTTCACCCCAACACTGAACGACTGTGATCTGAGGGCAGACACCTGCACTACAAGCAGTTCAAATATTTTCGTTACGGGAACGGATACGAGCCAGATTGTTTCTAGATGCAACTTGTCAAAAAGGTTATTTTTCGCCAAAATAAAAGAATGGATCATAGTTAATGACTCTTATCATTGCCGTTGTGACCTAGTATTCTATTTTGTCTCGGAACGAATTCAAATTAATAGAAAGCATATTTTGAAATTGACATGCAGCAGGGTAAATATTAGGCAAGATTGTCGGATGAGCCGTACCCGGGCGGGGCATTTACGTGATTATTGATTTTAATTTTATTTTATATATGTACGTCATTAACTGATTGCTGTAGGTAAGACGTGTGTGTGTGTGCGTATGTTGATGCAAATTCCATTTTTTATAAACTGCAAGCTAGTATTATATAATATAGTTTGGAAAATTTACGAGACGATAAATATACCTAAGTCGATGTCTGAAGTTTTGTCAAATCCCGACGGATCTCTCCCGTTCTGTTGTGGCAGTCATAATTAGAGCAGGCATCACTTAATCAGTTGTTTGTAGACACGAGTTTCAAGATATCCCTAGAGTAATTATTACTAGGGGAAAGACAGGACGAACTTCCAGACCGCACATCTTCAACACGGCAGAAGATAAACTGCCGCAGAAACAACCCTCCTTTGAACTCCTCACATATTAGTAAGTGCTTTCCCCGACCGCTTTAAACAACACATCCTCGTTTACAAGTTCGGTAGACTTCAGAGGATCTTTTGAGACTTTAAGTTTTGTACTCTTTCAGAGTTGTATACGTTACTAGACGTAATTATAATTAAACATAATTTGTAATTTTTAAATGTAAAGAACCTATTTAAGTGCGACTATACGCTATAAAATACGAAGATAGCTGTTTCATTAAAAACGTCTTTAAAGATATGTTCAAAAAACAGAGAATAACAGTTCCTAAAATTATGCATATATTTTAACAGTTGGCAACATGGTTATAATTTTACTCGACGCTTCTGCAAGTTCTTCTTTGCTGAAAATATTTCTTCTTAAACGTAGAAAAACTGTATGAAAATAGTCAAAACTTTTGTGAATGACCAAGCGATATTAAGTTACACTTAGAAACAATCTTTGAAAGAACTGTGCAACGGGAGTGCATGATTGGGATTTATTTACTTGGACATACTCCATTGCGAAATAAATTACTGCCAAGGGAAAACAAAAAATAAGACAAGAAAATAACAATAAGCAAAGTATGCTTTAGTCGTTAGGATACATACACGACATGAAATTCCAAAACTGAAATCGGGTCAGATGAAACAAGGAACAAACAGAAAATTAATGAAATAACAAAATTATGAAAAATAAATCTAAGTTGGCATGCGACACAACGATGAGACGAAACAGAAATGCAGTAGATAACAGACACTTACAGAAATTCAGCAAACGACACAACGATGACCCGAAACAAAACACAAATATATCAGACACAAACAGAAAAAACAACAAATTACACAAACGATGAGATGAACAAAACACAGTATTTTTCCAGACAGTCAGTATTAACGACGTTTCGGGAAATGGAATCTGTTCCCGTCATCAGGTAACATTCGTTATCCCTCACCGTCTCGTAGCTTTGCATTTGCTGACGTTAAGTATTGGCAGTTTGATTTGTGCATGTAAATAAATAATTTATTTTGAATATCAATCTGCCAATAACTACATACAATATTAATAATTCCACGCTAATATTTGTTGAAAAGACAAGCTGTGTTTCAGTTTTACGTCGTCAGCTATGCACTGGAAAATTAAAAATTAAGATTACTGGCTTGAATGGGTGTCAAAATGGTCTATAGACTCGGAGCTCGTAAACTATTAAGAACATGGTTCATTCTACACTCCAAATAAAGCGAAGCCATACAAAAACACAAACAACTATCGGAAGCTTAGAGCGTGCGTTACTTGACGAGTGTAAACTACCATGTTAAGCTGCTAAGCGGAACTCACATATACCTGGTTAACTATATGAAAATTTTCATGTTAATACAATGACTGTGCCTATTATATATGGCAGAAAACGTTTTGTTTTGTCAAATATGCTGAGTGTTTTGTATACAATCAAACTGTGTGGTGATCTAACATAATTTAAATAAAATTTAACTTGTCCGGCTTAATAATTCTGAGAGTATAAAGTATAAATAATCTGCGTTGAGGTACCAATGTTCCATTGGTAAACAAATGAAGCAAGGAAGGAATTTTCTCATGTAACGTCGTGAATCAGTGTTTCAAAATGGCACATAGCTCTCAATTACATCACCGAAAAGTAAATTATGGGTAAGTGATAAAAATGACGACTACAGGATTCTCAATAACTTAAAACTTTAAAATAAAATGTTAGGCTTGCAACATCAGGCCTTTAGTAGTTTGTATAATATATTACGATTTCACACACTGTTTACAATTAATATCTTACCGCTTCTGTGGCAGCATATTGATCTATCATCGCTGCATTGCAACAATATTTATGTACATTCACCTGCCGGTTATAGGTAATATTAACACATTTTATGGATAATAATATACGAAAAAATGTTTTGTGGCACTTAACACAATATTTTGTGTATATTCATCCTGTAAAATTAGTTGTGTGCTCACCACAAAAATAATTTTGTCCGTTTAGTGAAGAAATAACAACACTTATATGGATGTTCTAAATGTATAGTTTCATGTACACACTTAGTGTCCCTTATTTCTTACTCGAAACGCTGAAACAAAAAGTATTTTTAGTTTCCCAAACTTCCTCAACCTGTCATAAAGTCACCTCGGTTTATATAATTCGTGGGAAAGTTATTCTACCAAACGGGTAGAATTTCCAGCGTATCTGTTACACATACGTTCAATGGAAAATTCTGAACAAAACGAGGAGCCGTGATAAAAAACCATAAGAGTGACACATGTTTGTATGAACTGTTTTATAAGACCCTCAGTGGTGCTGCGGTTAGCATACTGAGCCAGCAGAGTATTTTATAGCGGTTCAGTTACAACTCTCGCCACAAAATTTCATATAATTAATTAGGTGCTGTGTAGTATATGTAATTACAATTTATCAAAAATTTGTACACAGCAATGAACATTACATTTTTATTGATGAAGGAATTTTTCCCTAATGTGAGAGGAATGATCCCTTACTTATGGACGAATTTTCACATATATTTGTAAGGATTTTCTACAATTGGTTTGGAGTAACTTCTTTATCTACTTTTGTAAATTTACTACACACATTTACGCAAATTTTACTTTGCATCTAAATGTACTATTGTTTTCATACGTCTAAGGAAATTTTAAGTGTTTTTTTCAGTGTGTCATTACTCATAAGTTACCACTGCTAAGACGCCATACAGCTGTTCCTGCCGTTATCAATGCCACTGAAGCTCACAACACGTTGATGTATGTTCCCTACCGTCTTTGCCACGCGAGCATTACTTAGACCTCACTACTTTGACCAGAGATAAAATCCTCCAGATGTATATGGGAGTGTCTGCTGACCAAACCATACATCAGAGAGCTTTGTGACGTCGTTAATTCTATGTTCATTATTGTATTAGCTTTCACTACAACGCTAAGCACACATAGCACTCAAACTTTATACCCTTCGCATATTCTCATATTACGTCATCCTGGGTACATGCCCGTGTTAGTTCTATTCCACGCCAGTTCCAAATTTCCGCTGGTTTCCAAGTTAAAATTTATTAAACTATAAATACGCTGAAGATTTAGTTATCAGCTAGGTGTATTACGCCAAAGTTGTTGAAATCGCCTTTAATATTATTGCTGTACGTAAAAATCCTAGCTAAATAATTTTAACAAGACACTTACATATAGCAAAAGAAAGTGACTGATTAAAATATAAAGTAACTAAACTGGTTTAAGGAATTGCCTGTAGTAAGAAATGCTGACTATATATAGCACCGTCTCTAATGTCCTGTGTCGACGAGACGTAAAACTCACTTACCTTACCTTACATCTCTATATAGCATAGCAACTTTTTACTATGGTGAAAATATGAATGTAATCGATGGAATCAGTTAAGTTAATAAGGTACTTGCGTTAAGTCTGACTAAAATTTGTGATATATTATATATAGGCATATATATATATATATATCTGTGTGTGTGTATGCATGTATATACATCAGTTAAAGGAGAACCAGAACGAATTCATGAAGAAAGAGTAGTAGTTATTTTTGTTGTTTTTACTGGAATATTAAATCGAGTAGCAATTACTGCACAAGTACTTGGTATCGAACTATAACGTAAATATTTTATGCTTAGTTTCTTGAAATTAGACTGACAAAATAACAACTTAAACCATGTACTATTTTAGAATTCGTTTGCCTAGAACAATTATGTGTATGTAATAGGATAAATTGAGTAGGTCACAGGTAAGGTTAACACTGTTATACGCACTGTCATTTATCATCACTTTTACAGGATCTAATATTTGACACATTGTCTGCATGGAGCTGCAAGCAACACTTTTAAACGATAATATCATTGCCGTGATGAGAGAAAATCATACACTTCCGTGCTATTTGTTACGTAATTTGGATTAATTCTTATAATGAAACAATATTAACGGCGATGAAACAAACTTTTTTAACAACGTTTAATCAGCACAACTAAAGTAAGTTACTAAGAATCAAGACACTATAATAAGGCTACATCAAAAATCATTTAAGCTCCAATGTTACATTTTGTGTCATCTGAATACCTGTTTTCAAGTTTCAAATATGCCGAATAGAGCGACATTTACGTAAAGACGTAGGAATACATACATTAAAATGTCTTGCAAATAAGGGATTTCTGGTGATATTGTATTAAATATATTCTACAGCTGACAGCTTGGTAAACCAACTCATTCAACATTATTTTGTCAAAAAATCTGGAGTAGTTGATACTTAATGGCCGACCTATATATACATTTATATTGAGCTATCTTCTACAGTGTACAATTGGCTAGCAGCACTATGTTCCAGTTCCACCAAAACTATCAATAATTAGGAGATAATTGCATTCCACTTCTACGTGCGCATTCAGCGTTTTGATGGTATAAAGCAGGTCAAATTAAACTAAATGCAGTTAATTTATCAATTGAGCGGATTTAACTGTTCCCATATAATCGGAGAACATCGCCTTCCATTCATGCCAATTAATTAAGGTTCATCAGGTGGTTTCGTATTCATACAGGTAGTTAAAACGTTAAAAAATTAAATTCGTAGATAGGAGTTGTGTAATTACTCATGCATACAATTATCGGACGCGAATATTAAAACGTTAATGTGATGTGTCATAACCCGTTAGACATTAAAATGTTGTATAAACCTACCTGTCGAAATAAAACGTCTCCACTACTACATATTGCTTGTTTCCACAGCCTGCACATATTCGTAAACTACCAGCAGTTAATATTTGTGTTCGCTGACCAAGCGAGGTGGAGCACATAATTGAGGTAGATCAGTTATAAAACACTCGCTTCGCGTTCGTGAGGACACGGGTTTATTCCTTCCTCTGGCCATCCTGCTTTACTTTTCCAGGATTTTCCGAAGCCATTTGGTGAATCCTGGGAGGGTTCCTTAATTAGGCCCCTGTGTTATTTCTCCTCTACCTTTCCTCTGCATAAAATAGCTGTAAACTTGTCACTGTAAGAAAAATTGTAAAATTAATAAGGATTTTCTTTGTACTTTTACAAATCCTTTAACAAATATTTACTTTGTAAAATAATTTGTTTATAAGTTTACAAAGGTAAAGATTGTATACTGCAAAAGAATTCCTTGTATATACCGACAGTTCCTACGCTGTAATTATTTTTTAATATCAAGGTATTTCTTTGTAGTTTTACAAACGTTTGTAAATGTACAAACATTTTTCTTGTTTAGATATTTGTTTATAAAGTTACAAGGATATTATGTTTAAAAAAACTTAGGGAAAATCTGTAGTCTACCAAAATCATAGGTTCGCCGGAAATTACACTTATACAAAAATCAAATCCTCTGGAAAGCATTTTCCTGGTATAAACTGAATTTTAATATTGATTGCATGCTTTAAAATGAAAAAAAAAATATATATCACTGAACTTACATTGAATGTATACAAATAAAAAAGGTAAAATTGCACGTAATTCTTGTTGGCGTAGCGGTAAGCGTAAGATAAGCGCGGGAGTGCGGGTTTGAATCTAAGTACCTCCACGACATATTTTTTTTTATTTCCAGCATAAATTTACGCAAAAGTAATTTATTATAATTTATTTAATAAAAAAGTTTAGTTATTATTAAAATGAAATTGATATTTAAATTAACCTTTTTCTTATTGCAAGTACAAATACAAGCCTATACCTTGTAATTTTACAAACATGCTACTTTGCAATTTTTACAATGACAACCATTGAATAGTTTTACAATAAATTTCTTTGGCAGCTAGGTTTTCTAGGTATTTTCCTTGTGAACGTACAACATAACTTTTATAGTGTACGAAGGAACGTAAAATAACTTATAAATAAATAAAAACCGTTTAAACATTTCATAACTAATATGATCTACGCATTTTCGTTATAGTGCGTACCGTGTACGGTTGTATGTGGGTGTCGATGAAAGGAAACGATTTCATTTTATGTGGCACTACAAAATAACACGAATGTGGTTTCACATCAAGTAGTCTGCGATTTATTTCGTATTTATCCTCCCTTACGTGTATTGGTGAGGAGAGAGTTTTCACAATTCAATCGTTCATAAATAAACTTTATTGTCTAGCGTTTACGTGATGATAGTTACTGAGTGCAGTAAAGACAGATGCGGTGGTGTGCATCAACTCAGAGTATAGATTCGTGTCTAAAATACTTTAACTGTCGTTATTTAAAGGCAACACAATTTATTAGTAAATGCAACTTGTATATACTCAGACGGTAAAATATAGGATCATAAAATTACTTTCAAGTGCATTTTGCTAACCAACAAATTTAATTTAAAAATGCTGTAAGTTGCAATATATAAAAAGTTATAAAATGTGTACAGTCTTTCACGAGAAAATACCCTGGATTTTCAAAGGTTCATTACCGAAAAAAAAAGTATAACTGTTCACAAAGAACAAGGGAAGAAATATAAAGGAAAGGTTAAAGGACCATACCTTATGA
>PNEQ01122109.1:59588-101916 GCA_003012365.1 Medauroidea extradentata
AGTGACTTGTGTGCACGTCTGCAGACTTGCTTCACGGTCAGAGATTGGATGTTTTGACATTCGTGTGTCGTGGGGTTTTACACGCAAATCACAGACGTGTGGTGTTACAGTAACCTTATTGTGATTGGTACAGTCAAATGAGAAACGTCACAGTTCAAAGGCACGCTGCTAATATCTATGAAGCAGAACTGCAGACGTGTACATAAGGCACTGGAACAAAGTGGGGCAAAATTCTTTTCGCGAAGAGTTCATGTCACTACTTATGAGATTTCATAACGTTTAATTTTAAATGAATTTTGGCAAAATCTTACGTGACATTACTGCAAGGTTGATGTAAGCTTTAAAAGTGTTCCTGATTGCTTCAATGCGTAAAAATAAACTTGTATTGATAAATAATATCATTGTACACTTTTTAGGCAATTGTGTTACGACGAAAATGTAATTAATTCTAGAACAGTTAGAGTTATTACAAAGTAGATTTCCAGCAAAGTCTTTTAATATTAATCATATTGTGCAACAATGACTTTAGTTAAATAATATGTTTCTACAAAGAACGAATTTCAGTGCACATGTTAAATGTCATTTCCCTATTCTTCTGCTTCCTGTTTTGTCAGGAATTTTGTCTCTTCAACGGGTGGTGCCATAGACATATTCCACGGGATATGATCGTCCGAGCTCAATTTATCGACTGTGGAGAACCCAGCAAATATTGGTGGTGGTTAGATCAAAGAATAGCTAATAACACAGAAGTGAAACCACAACCTGTGTGTGAACTCGAGCCATATAAGCCAGCAATATAGCAGAACGTCATCTGCCAATCAGCGACTGCAGACGAGCACGCCAGAGTGTGACTTGATAAACAGTGAATATTCTTCAACAAACTGTATCTAATAAGATACAATGTCCATATTTAGAATACTCTGCCAAATTCGTTAATAAATATTATCATTTGAGCTACTGATTTTTTGTGAAATGTTGCACCAAATTGTTGAAATGCCTAATGTGAACACCTGTAGTTCTGCTACAGTGTCAGTGGTTGGATGTTTATGACTCACAGCTTCTTACAGTCTTGGCATTATATCCGTCAATTTCAAACGTGTGGTGTCACATAAGTTTTGTCCTGACTTACACAGTTAAATAAGTGACACCTCTCCACAAAGACACGCTGCAAATAACCATGAAACAGAACTGAAGATGTGCATATACGGCACTGAGTCGAGTTGGTGCGTAATTATTTTTCACCAAATCTCAGAGGCCGTAACCGTCATATTACTTAATTGGGAATTAAATGACTCCGTAGTGAGTATTTGGTCGAATACGTTTTCTTTCCAGACACGAATTTGAAAAATAATTACCGCTCCGACAATTAATTCTGTGTTTTTAGTTCGCTATGATTTGCAGAAACTTTGAATACAAAAATATTTACAAATAGAATCAACAAATATTACTCCTAATTACTCTTAACGTTTCCATCTAACATAGTTCGGTATTATCAACGCACAAACAATTAAGACCACGAAAGTACGTAACCACGTACTTCAAAGAGAAGTTTAAGATTTTGAAGGAAGTTCATGCATAGTTTAAAGGTTGGGTTCATGTATACACTGAATTTCAGGCCAAGTGTTGTTTTACAGACACTGGCGAAATTTGGCGTGTAATACGATTAAGCAAATATACACGTTGACAATTTTATTCAAGACAATTTTTGTTTCTATATGGTCATGTGAGTTACTATACATACTGATGCAAATATATTTCGCGTAACCATATCCGTACTACATGTGCTCTCAGAAAAATAATAATAATAAAATAACACAAAATGCATTTAACATCCAGCATATAACAAGGTACCATATGCCAGCAGTACAAATAAACTGAATTAAAAATAGTTTTATTCACTTTTAAAAATACAAATAAGTGAACTGATAACTACCTAAATCGGCTTATAAGGGTACGCAATTGGATCACAGTAGAGATTTAGTTTTCTAAGTATTTCACACTATATCCCGAAAGTTTAGCTTGGGAAACCAAACTTTCGAAACCAGGGTCCAAGGAATGTGTTTACACAACAATGCGAAACTGCAATTTCGGAAACATGAGCTTCGTCGACGAGAAGTGGCGAAAAATAACACGAGACTATACAATAACAAGATCAATTTCAGAGCTATTCTCTTCACGATCATGAATGTAGATGTTAGAACAATAGTCATTATTTATAAGATATATTATGGATATATTAAAAAAATACTACTAAGTAACCTTCCCTGAAACTTAAGTATAGGTCGTGCTTATTTTCACCGTAACAGAAATATTGTTTATAATTATCCTGTGTAAAACTGTGTACTCGCAAAATGAAACCTAACTTTTGTCACGAAGCTTCAATTACAAACTTAGGTTTCACTAAACAACGAAACGTGACTTTCGCTCTCTTTACGTCGCTGTCAGATATCAGTTTCCGAAACACGTGTTTCCGAAACTTGACTCTCGGGTGACGGTATAAAAGTACCGTACTGACAGAAGAAGAAGATGAAACTTATAGTAGTTGTCAATTGTTTGATGGAGAGGGACACACGGGGCGGAGGATGGTTGATGGCAGGAGGAACGAGATGACAGCAGGGAGGCCACAGTGCCACAGTTGACGTCTGGCGCCGTCTGGACCACAGACTCCAGGACAGAGTTCTGGGCGGGCACAGTTACACGTCATTGTGACACTGCGATGACACCAGTCACGAGCAATTCTGCCCGGCATCGCGCGCGATACTTGTATTATATGGCGAAAATATTTTTGCACCAAAAGTTCCACTGCCTTATGAGCACATTTGCATCTTTGCTACATAGTCAGCGATTGTATGTTGAAACTCTCAATTGTCTTTGTGTTTTAGTGACAAATCACAGATGTATGATGTCGCGAAAACTTTATGCTGATTGGTGCAATCAAGTGTGTGAACAAATACCCGATGCCAATAACCGTGAAGCAAGACAGTCTATGTGCACGTAAGCGTTGAACGGTGCAACAACATTTCGCGACCAAATCGCAGCTCTACATCCGACGAAGTAAACCAAGAAAACATTGGCAATCGGGTAGAGTTCTTCAGTTAACTGAAACCAGGTATTGCAGTGAAGACAGAAATAATTGCGCGAAAATAATTTATTCCACTTGGTAGTTTATTTACCTGCACACATCCTGTTAAAATTATTATGTGTTTTTACTTTGACGATTTAAGATATATTCGACAGTTAAAGTATTTTATTAGCTGTTCTGAATTTTTTTTATAAACTTAAGAGAATGCAGTACGATTCTGCATTAAATTTCGTGTGTCAGTCAAACTTTTGATTCTGAAACCACTTATTTTAACAGACAAATTTTAGTACACGTAAGAGTTCCAAAGATATAATTTTAAGAACTTTAACAGCGACATTGACCTATAATAGAAAAAACGAAATAAACGTTTTGTATATTGACATTTGAAGTCAAGTTGACATGTGATGCCTTTTTCGGAGAAGAATAGCAGTATTTCAATCAGACTGTTATGATATTGCCTGGCAAGCAGGGCTGGGATAGGTTCGGGCTGCAATTAGGCCAGCGTTGGGAAACCACAGAAGAGAGCAACTCACCTCATCCCCCCCCCCCTTAGTAGTGGCGCAATAATGAGGACAAACACGCCAATATAACGTCTGGTTTCCAAGTAAACGAGGTCTGTCGTCTGCCAACACTCGTCCTATCAACAGCAGTCCAGCTCTACTCCCGGGGCTCGTGGGTCAAGTCCCGGTGGGTGTGTGCTCGTCCGTCGATACCATCTACCTCATCAATCCATATTCGGTAAGGTCGTCAGATCTTATTATGTGGCAGCAACCCTCAACTTAATATAATATATTAACAATCAGTAATATTGCGCTCCCCTCCTAAATTAAAATAACCCATTGTAACCTATTTTGTATTCGGTGTACCTGCCATTCAAGTATAGTAAGTGTCCGTTTAACCATAACTGTCTTTTAACCTTACATAATATCTAAATAAACCCACAGTGTAGCTACCATCTGAGTGAAACCCACTTAATAATAGTCACTTTTTAATAGGAACCATATAAATAAACCCTCAATATAAGTTTTGTCACAAGACGCAGCCAACAAGTCATCATGTTTTAAGAAACTTAAGAAAAAAACGCTTATATATCTCGCCTTCCCACAACAATCTTTTGAATAGTGATTCATTGTTAATAAAATATTGTTAAAATTGTGAAACAAACTTTCTACGATAACGATTAGTAACGCAGCACATTCGCTTTGAACATTCGTTTAGAACGGTTAAAACATGCGTAATTATGTATCCTTCCGTGGCACGTGGAGGGGGCTTACGTATTTTTAATCTATCTATCACACAGTGCTACTATATCTGTAGTAACACAACTCGAACGAGGTAGATAAATGATAATACGTTACACTCGCATTCAGGAGAGATTGGGATCAGTTCCTAGTTCCGGCCACCTTGATTTTGTTTATCCATGGTTTTACGACGTAGTTTCAGGTGAATGTTGGGATAGTACCATAAGCAAGGATATGGCCAATTTCTGTCCTAGTTCTTGTCATTGTGTCAAGTTTAACATTGTATTTAATGAATACGCTGTGTACTCGACGTAAAATCCCATGATCCTTACCTTAATGTATTTTTAAAATATTTTTTTTTTTTTGGTTATGTGAACCACTGGAACGATTATAATGAAACTTAATATTTGATTATTGTTATTTAACTGAATATTATGAAATCATTATAACAATACAAGCCAAATTATTTCATAACTACTTCAAGTATTGTATGCAACAACCTTAATATTTAAACAAAAACTGATTTTGAGAAACAAAAATAAATTTCTTTCCCCGAACCATCAACCTCACGAATAAAATCATTTAAGTATGTTGCAACATAAGAAATTAGGCTTATGGAGAACTTTGTTTATAAACACACTGAAATTGTTCACAAATTAATGTAGTCGCTATAAAGTTTTCTTGTCTGGAATGTTTATACTAATAAATCTATTTGCGTCGATACAATATACTTTTGCTGTGTTTTATATTGGACAAGTCCATACTGAAGTGCATTTATTTGCAATAAGTTGGTTTGAAAATTTGATTGTTTCGTCTAATGAACCATTGAATTTAAAATACTCGAAAAAAAATATTGATTAATATAGTCAGAATTACTGGAAAAATACCCGATAGGCACAAATTCGGTACGCGCACATTCTAGAGAAATCAAATTACACATCAAAATCAAGGTAGAAAACACGTTTTGAAAAAGTTTTCATTCTTTTCGTACGCCGACGATTTAAGACTCGCAGCACACAATGGTACTTTATATACAGGAAGAGTAAGGAAAAATGTGTTATTTAATATTTAAATATAAAAGAAAATGTTACATGTTATTAAGCAACAACACTTTGAATAGTGTCAAATAAATATATAAACAAGTAGTTTTTTATTTTGTTGAAATAAATAATGTTTTGATGTAGATTTTCAGGGTGGTATTACTTCCACTATAATTCACTTTACGGAAAAATTGACAACACACTTTCAACTTCATTTTCGTAAGCATTAACACACTAAGCCGTGACTCACTCTGTAAATACTTTATGTAAAACTGCGTAGTAGTAAGGCTAAACCAAGACGACCAAAAATTATTAATTTATCACATAAACGAATGGTCTACAATATACAAACAAATAATTGGCCTTAATATACTTTACAGGTTTGGAAAGGTATTTTAACATTATGATACTTGAAATAATGAGTTTCACTAACAAATCTTTTTCCCGATAGAGAGTTTAAGTACACAAAAATAAAATTAATCAATAAAATATTCTAGTTTTTTTATAACACATGTAATGTTTGAGTATGAAAATAAGGCGTTATATTAAAATAGCATTGACTGAGCTAACGGCTTACGTATTTTTTTTTGCAGAAACGTAATACACAGACTATCCGCGACAAATTCGATATTTTCAGATTTCTGTTGCAGAACTAGCCACTGTAGTTTTAACGTAGTGTTTATAGCATAATTAGGTAAAAATCTGTCCGAACTTGAATACAAGACTCTTTTCCGCATCTTACAGCAACGAACTGTCGGCCGCAGTAATTAGAGCACAGAGGGTATTGCCACGAACGACAAATAATCTTCAGTGACGTTCCACGTCGAAAGCTTGCAGTGGCAATCTAATTTCGTGGAATTGCCTACCTACGCAGAGGAGGAATACCTCCCGCTGTAAGATCGTTCATTACATCCACCACTCAGCACCGTCGTTGCGGAATCACAGAGGGCGTGTCTGAAGTACTTGGTCGGAACGCCTTCTTGGAGCCAAGCTTCCCCGGAATGTAGTGATGAGCACTCAGCTTTTCCGCGAGCTAGGGTACGACTCTCTTCCATCCATCAGTTTCACCCTACTGAGATAAAATTGTCGCTGTAGTAATGTTCTTGTACCGTACGAGAGGAACCACAGGTACGGACTGCTGTTTCATGCACGCCGTAAAAAGACATGCCGAAGTGTGGAGTGTTCCAAGTCAAGCACTGACTAACACACAACTCTGAGTTATCCGTGGAACCATCTAATATATTAGTGATGATGATGCTTAATGTTTAGTGTGACTTTCTGTGTGTAGGTGACTAAGGTGAGTTGAGAAAGGATTAATTTGTAAGATAATTTATATTTGCATGAGATACCTTTTCTTACCACAATGTAGATTCTTGTAGGTTCGTCATTAAAACATAGGCACCACATCTCAATTGATAGAGCAATTTATTGAAGAAAATGAAAATAAATAAAAAGAAAAATTCTAATATCTCTCACCCTAGGTTAAACACATAGTTTAGACACAATTTACTATAAAGTAGAAAATATATTGAGTTTGGTTAAAGTTGATACTTGGTTCTATTAAAATTCCTCGGCTAGGGATAAAATTTAAATTTAAGTTCAAGTATGTATGTTTGCTCAGTCGGTTTACATAATATTCTGACACAGGACCTCTGGGTTTGAGCTTGTTGGCAAAAATTAGGCACACCAAACTCATTAAAAATTAGTAGACGAAAAATTTTATGAAATAAAATTTGATTTGAATATCCAAGTCAATATTTGGAATGGTCGGCCTTGTACACAAGATGGGTAAGCGTGGGGACGCTACAGGCATACATATTCAACATGGCTATCCTTACAATGTAGGCTGAATGTCTCGTCGTCTTCATGACACTTCAAAAATTAGCCTAATTATATTACTGATGACGGGCCTCTTCTCAAAATGGCCTAAAACTGACGGACATACTGTCCTCTATCTATTGAGTTCCCTAGTCTAACCTTAGGTTGACGGCAGAAATGAAAATGTTCCATTTTCTCCTGGGCCGATTCTGCCGCATGCTTCACCTAGCAAAATTCAGGAAACTCTCTCTCTCTGCTCTGTACAATACAGCGTATAATCTGTGTTCTCCAAATTGGAAGCCGTTGCCTTGGCAACCAATCAACAAAAGAGGTATAAAACCTGCAATCTGCTCAGAGAAACCTCTCTGGAGTATAGATAATTACTCTATACTTAGTAAGTTAAACTATACTTATACTATGTACAATCATATGGTAGTAAAATTTTTAAACAAGTACTTCAAATGTACATTAAAATTACTAAGCAAATGTTAGAATAAATTAAGAAAATATTTAAATAAACAATTATACAAAACTTTGATAATATTAACACATTCATAAAATATTTGCAATATTTTCTAAGAAGAAAAGTTATAAGAGTGTTTTTAGAAATTCCATAACAATATTAAATAGCTTTTAGATAATTTAACGTCTATTACAAATAACTAGGCGTGAGAGATTTTCTTAATCTAACACAAAACAATAATAACATTAAATTAATTAAGTTGAACAAAAATTACTATAGTAAAGTGGGAACTGTCAAAACACTAAAACTTCTGATGCTTTCTTTAATAGCAAAGTCTTTCTCAGTTCGTTATATCATCAAACATAAATAAACTTTAAAACCTGTGACGTTCTCGTTACAACCAATATAAGAAGCAAGTACGCACATAAGCAAGAAGCAAGAAATCAACTGTCCAGTAACACTCCCTCATTCATCGTAAACACACGTCCAATAACTGCGTCCTCTAGGAGTGTTAATACCACGCTCTTAGAATGTATGAACAGTACAGACTACCCTGGAACACTACCACGCGGTCTAAAGATCTTGGCTGTGAAGCTACTAATCGTGGAGTTACGCCTTGACGTCTTCAAGGCAGAATACCCTCTGAAAAATAATAATACCTAAAGAGTACCTTAGGCCAGAATACTCAGTAGGTCATTCCGAACACATTTCGCTCACATAATCTTTGAGAACCGCGAACTTCCATAAGTCTCATAAGTATAATTTATACCTCCGCTCGTTTGCAGTTAGCTCTAATTAACCGTGTTAGCTCAAATTTTATATTCTCAAGAGATTCCGAAGAACTGAAACAATTATGAATATTTATTCAATATCAAACATATTAATTTGTTTTTGTATTTGAGCGTGAGCGAAAAATTACTATATTTGTGTATAATGTGTCCTCTTATGAGTATTTTATTTCATTACAAATGTTTTCCTTCTTTCGTGTTTTAATTGTATTCTTGTATAGTATTTCTTGTTCCAATAATATATAGAAATTCCAAACAGGTACATCCTTAATTTCGGCACGGTTATAAAGACGTTTTTCTTCTTATCATTTAGCGAGTATATTACGGTTCACCACCGTGCATACTCTCGGTAGATGGGCCTGATGTCCGAAGTGTAGAAAATCTTCATCTGAACAACACATATCCGGCGCAGCCAAGGAGTCAGCAGACCCACATAATGTAACATTAAAGAGCTTATCGGGATATCATAGAATCTGAAACAGGCGCTGACATTTATCATTACTAGCCAGTAGTTCTGTAACTATTAATAGTATTTCACAAGTGAATAGGAATATTACATATCTTTGTGAGAGAATAAGTAAACAATTACCGTATATTTAGACAAACATCTTGTACATGACCGGAAATATCACTTTGGTCAGAGGAAACTGCCTTATTTTGCACATTTTGTGCATGGATGACACAGCGTCGTTGGACGTACTAGTTTCTTGGTAACTATTGCAGTTTTCAGAGGCACGCACGATATTCGGTGACCAAAATGGACTTAGTGCTAATGCAGTGTGTACAATATGACATAACAATGTTTTGTTGAACGTACTTATAATACATGGTTTCTTGCACCAAAGTTGATTTAAGCTTAAGAAAACACCCCGTTTATATGATTTTACGCAAAATTTGTGAAAGATGAGGGAGGGGAGTCTTATAGTAAGTACGTATATAAAGTATATTAATGTAAATAATATATTTTGCACTAAATAACTTAAAATCTTATGAAAACACCATAAATGCAACATTAAAAATAAGTGCTATATCAGTAGTAACACATTTCTAATTCTGTCTACATTAAGATTAAATGCGCACCTACACGTTCAAAGGCAGAAGTTAAAGCCCGTTTACGGGTATTTTTCCCTTTGAGAAAAGGAACATTACACCATATTATATCATGGAATCTCCCGTAAACCTTTAGTAGTTTTATTTACAGATAAGAGTAATTTGCATCCATTATATGTACCTCACTAGAGTTTGTTTTATTATCTTACACCGCATGTAAAAACAAATGCGAAACTCGATTTGGCTCCCTAGTATCATCGCGGTAATGAGAAAATGCAGGTGTGTCGGGTGTAATTTTTACCAGGCGAAGCAGAATGGTGAAACCGAGTTCCAAGGTTTATTTCAGCCTTTCACTCAGGATATTTATATAATAATCATTCTTGTTTAACTAATGAAACAGGTTTCTACTACACACAGTTCCATACTTTTGTACAACATGTCATGGCTAGGGACCTGAAAAATTAGCGTTTTCTTTCGGACATGCACTACATTTCAAAGAACTGCAAAATTCGTGTCAGCTAATAATGAAGAACCTAGTGAAACCGTGATCAATAATGTTGGTATCGAGCTTGAGTGAGTGGAGGCTAGCCTCCAGGTCATTGAACCCGCGAGTTTTTCCAGTCTCCAGCCGTGAATATTCACTTCAGCTTGAATGTAAGGTGGTAGAGGGCTGCCGTGCCGAAGTCTTGGGCGGGGAAGCCAGTTAACAATTAGTTAGTGAGCGTGTGGCCGGCAACTTTATCAATGGCGTAGCTCCTCCCGTGGGAATAGTGGTGAGTGTGGTGTGGTGAGGGAGGAAGAGGTACGTTTGTAGGGGTGAGAAAGGGGTTCAGAGTGACGAGCGACGACGCCCGCCATTAATTCCACGAGGGCCATGCTCTGCTTTGGTCCAGAGGGGGCATTAAAGCCCGCGGAAGCCACCGCCACCGCCTCGCCGAGACGAACGGCTTGCAAATTATTTCCCGTCGAGAAAATCCTCGGCTCGGAGCCCCGGCCGAGTGGGGGATTGTGAGGAACTAGGGGTAAGGGGGTGTGGGACAGACCCCACGTACAATGCCCGCCAGTGATCCTCGCCCGAGAGCACCCGATACCACGTTCTGTCGTCGGGCTGGGATGAATGTCCGCTACCTTACTGCTCCTTTTGTCCGCACGAGGCAATTATACGAGTCATTAATATGTCATCACTCTTTATATTCTACATGCACAACGAATGCTTTGTTTAACGCACAAATGCTAGTCATGCATTCGACTTCTGATATTTACATATATATAGTATACGTTCCAACACCTGCGGCGCTCTGTGCAGACGTGGACAACGGTATTAATCTGCCGGAAATTAATTTAGCCTGTTTTGAACTGCACCACATTCCATACAAAATCAAAATGTGTATTTCACAATCATTTTCATGCATAGCTTAAGTCTTTGTTTTTCCCCGATGTTGTCCTTCAACTCAGTGCTATACGTTATAAATAAAGAAGTTCACACTCATGTTTTCCGGTTGGTCAGGTTAACAAATATAACGATCTATTTAATTTTCGTGACTGAACACAATGCTTTGTGAAATGTTATATTAACACTGTACAGTCCAGTTATTTTAGATAATTTTCCCAAATAAACATTTTTGGAAGCTTGGCAAAGCTTACTTGTAGTGGACTATGAGATAAATGGCAGTATGTATATTGGAAACTAAACGGTATGATTCCTCTGCTGCTTATATATAACTTGTCACTATCGATAGCTGGGAGAAACAAAATCATACGCCACGAAAACGCTGATGAAAAGAAGATGCATTTATTTTTTGGTTTTGTATTTAATGGTAGCATAATTCTAGGTTATACGCATATTAACCATATGCATAATTTCCTGGAACAATATTTTATTTAGGCATTGTGGAGGGAAACACTTCGATTTGAGTTAATCAATAATGATGCAATTGTAATTTGTGGCATGGCAAAGGTATTACAATCCAAATTTGACAGACTTCTGATATAAGGGCCAGAAGGTATTTGAAATAACCCTTAGAGTTGCATTGAAATGAAGCCGTTCTGTTTAATAGCGACATAATGATAAGTGTGGGGCATACAGGAGTGCCGCTAGAAACATGCCCACCAACGGCAACGTCCCGCCCGCCACATTTCCCACATGTGAAAAACTTTGAGATCGACCTCACGGAACTCGAACCCGGTTCAATGTTGCGGAATGAAAGTGGTCTAACGCGTCTTCAGAGGCGAGATATTACAACTTCGTTCAAAATAATCAAGTCTCTTAAAAATAATTCCAGGAATGAATATGGATCACAGTGTCGATGCTGGTGGAATGGTTGTCTGACAGTTTGCTTCTTTTTACTGTAATTATTTTTATAGTTAATATTTACCTGGATTAATTTGCAGGTGATATTATCGTTAAAAATTAATATTTTCCTAAATTATATCGATTTTTGTGTGTGATAATGTTTTTTCTAGTTTTTCCTACATTACCTATATTTTATATCGTAGGCAGACGGTTTGCAATTGATAAACTAATCAACTTTTCCGCAAAAAAGAAAAAGAAAATTTTACGTAATATATCAGAGTTTATTACACAGGTATCCCAACGTAAGGCATGATATATCGGAGCCATATGACAAAATGACAAACGCAAACATGTCCAAAGGCGGTACAATCTTGGTTCAGCAAAATTGGCGCCCCCGGCCGTGAACAACGAAACGAGCTGGTCGCGCCAAAGGTCCGCTCATCCCGTAGTTGGGAAATCAATTATCCTTCCGGCCACAGCACAAAGCAACAAATTCAACCGAGGGATGTGGCCGTGATGTTTGTCAACAATTGCAATCCGGCAGGTTTACCAAATGCGACTTACTAATTCAGCAGGTGGCTAGGACGCCAGTCGTACACAGACAACGCAGCTAGGTCTGGGCGCAGACAGGATGGGCACGACCACACTGCCAGGTACTGAACTCGTCGTTCATTTTTTTTATTTCTTAGTACTCTGTTGGTGTATTTCATGTTTTGTCACATCACATAGATGTATGAAATATGCATCAAATAGTATAACAAAAAGTTTTAGTATTGTGCCTAGGTAATACCGAAAATTTAAAGGATATATTCGGATTTTGCATATGTTAAAATTACAAGATAATATATTCAAGGCAACCCAAAAGAAAAATCAATTGCAGCATATCAGCACAAATAATTTTCCCTGGATTGTAACCAGTTAACTGATAGGTAAATTTTAGTTTCATGAATATGCACTAAATCATAATATCCCTTATTGAATGAAAACTGTAATGCGTTTTTGAAATCGCTTGCTTTATAGGATAAGAATGAACTCGAGGTACACATTAAAATAAATCAAACCAAGTGAATAAACTATAGTCTAATCTGTATTTTGCAAGATTTAAAGACATATTTCTGATAGGTAAGTACGTATTTTTATATTTTTTTATTTTTACAACAAAATTCTCGGAAGTCGAGTTTCCGAAGAAATTCACCGAACTAAATAAAATATTACTCTCGTAAAAAATAACATGTGAAGGTTTGTAACATTACGAGGAATAACCTTGTATAACTATGAATCAATTTGCATTTGGGTAGGGAAAAGTGGAATTTTAGTTTTTTATTTCATTCTGACCACGAAAAAAAAAAATTGTTCTGTAACTGCTAGGCAAACATTTTCAGACACTCTAATTTGAAAAAGACAAAGTGGACTCACCAATATTAAAAACCTGTGCGCCCACAATTTGCAACAATTATGATACAATGTAGATTCAGTATTTAATACTACTATATATTCAAAGTACTGTTATCTTATTTAACTTTTATAGTTAGATAAATAATAAGAATTTTATAAAACCACTTTATTCCAGCATAATACGTATCAAAGGCTGTCATTTGCACACATCTTAGGCTACCATTTGTGAAAAATCCTAAATTGTGGTTGTCATTTTCTTATGAAGGAAAAAACATGTAGTTTTACAAACTACTTTACTCTTGTAAAAGAGAAAAAAGAAATTATTTACAGTTTTACAATTATTTTTTGCATTGTAATAACATAAAAATACCGTTGTTATCATTAATTATAAACATTTAAACTACACTGCTAAAATGATCATTCGACTCTCGGATGTTTAATGGGAATATGTCAATTTATGGAGACTCCATCCTTGGTGCTAGTTTAAGGAAACTATGTTATGCAAATTAGTTAACTAAAACTGAACAGTTATTTGCAATAACAACAAATGAAGAATCTCATAACGCTATTATTGTGTGAATATTAGTTTCAATAAATATTGATTCAGAGTTTGTATTTCATTCTGGATTTAAAACAAATATATATTTTGCGAGTTTTAAATACATTTACGTAGCATTTAATGTTGTTACTGGATCCAAGCTAACGTCTACGAACATTTTAAAATAAAAAGGAATTAATGACAGTAACTTTGCTAATATTTTGAAAATTCAATACTTCTTTTACTCTTATTTCAATTACATAGCGTGAGTTATAAGCGCACGACAATACACTTCCCAAATTTTTTCCCTAAGTACTTGTCAAAACGATGTGTACTATTGCCCTTTCATACCTATTCCCGGCTTTAATTTCCGACGAGTCTACAATTTAATGACTGCGTTTGAGAGCATTTATGCATCATGCACTTTAATTTATGTGAGCACGACACAGCCACAATGATGCTTTTTAGACATAAAAAAGGGGTGTGAGAAAAGGGGTTGGTTTCCTGTTCGGATTATAGATGTTGTGAACAAGATGACGTTTTCCAATTCCGCCGAACGGTACGAGATCTCTCTGGCAACATATCAGTACTTCTGAATATGTAGTTTTTTTTTTCGTGCCTGCTAATTCACGACCCAATGCCAATTAGGGCATAATGATCATATTGTCGTAACGTTAGGAATACTAAGTGAAAATAGAGTACATATACATCCATGTACGCCAGTACAACACCGTGTCTTCGCGCAGAAACACAACGAAGAGACTATAAAGTATTGTCGAAATAAGTTGAACATATATATATATATATATATATATGTATTTATTTATATTATAGATCCAACAAGGAATTGTGTGACAAGTAAATTGAAAACCTACTAGCTCATCTTAGGAAATATAACTTAGTGTGTTCTGCGTCCGTTACAGGTGTGTCGTTCACACTTGTTAGCAAGTTTGTGTTCGTCTCAGTTGCTGTGCTGTCTTAGCCACGGTCGTAGAAGAACAGGTCTGGACACTCGCCTGGAAACTTGACCCCCTTGTTGTTTGGCTGTAGTTCACCAAGTTACCGAGAATATTGTGTTTTATTGGCGCTGATGGCAGGGCGGTCGGACTAAACTCCGCCCACTTCCTTTCCGCTAAGATAAACAATTTATCAAAGCGTATTTTTTATCAATTTATGAAATGCTTTCTTCGCTCACAAATGTAAGAAAAGGCTCTAGCAATCTTTAGTTACTTTATAAATTTACGAATGGAAAAAAGTGGACGGAGTTTGAGTCCGACCGCCCGGAAAACAGCGCCAAAAAGTACAACATTCTCGGTAACTTGACGAACTACAGCCAAACAACAAGGGGGTCAAGCAAAATACATTGGTAGATAGGCGAGTGTCCAGACCTGTTCTTCTACGACCGTGGTCTTAGTTGGGCTATCGTGGTTTTCATTTGTCTTTGTTTTATTGTTAGTTAACAAAAATTTAATTTAGATTTTTTTTTACAATCTGACATACTAGCTTGAGAGATTTATAATGCACATTATATGTAGTATATAGGCTTATCTTTTGTCATCTAATATCTGCTTGTTTACAGTGATTGTTTTACTGTCTTCCTGTTGGTTTTCGGCAAAGACATAGCTCTGCGATGGCGCACTTCCATTACGTTTGGCTTGTTAATGACTAGCTCAGCGAAAATATTTCAAGTAAATAAGATAATTATGAAGCAGCGAAGAGAAAATAACCGTCGATGCGTTCTGCAAGATTCTAATGCAACGTGGAATGAAACAATGTGCTGTTGGCGCAGTTGTGTTTTTCGAACGTATGTGCTGACGATGCGGTAGTCACTGCCGGGACCTGTTGACTCCCAGAAGGAATTACGCTTTCCATCAAGTTGCAACCGTGCGGAGATAGTAGGTGGGAACACTACATGCTGAAACATCCTAGACATGTCTGCCTGAGAGTCAATTCTATCAACGATAGGGCAGTTTCGATACTCCAGTGAATATTACAACACAGAGAGGGAGGATTTTTAAAAATATACATACATTGTGAAACACTTTACTTTGCCGCAGATCAAATATTGTTGAGGCACAATTTTTTTTAATATGAACCAATTCGAAGCTTTCTGTCGTAAATATAATTTTTGCTTGAAGTAATAAGAAAAAAAATCGAATTTACATTAAAAACGTTTAATTGTAATATTTATCGAGAAGTTAGCTATAAGTTCAAGACAAAATTTACGGTAAAAATAATGATTTGTTTGTTACACAGAAAATAATTTTGTTCGCAAATAAATTATTTTAAAGAAACATTTAAAGAGATATATTTAAGATTTTATTTACTGCAAATCGAAATTTACTCACCGTAGACAACCTCGAGTAAACTATTTTCTTTATTGTATAAAAGTTTTTTACTGTGTCTACCTAGAATATTAGCAAACTTGATAACGTGCAAGAGTTAAAGTTACACATTTGCTTCTTAATGGAATGCAAGTGTTTATGAATGTAATATTTTACTATTACTTAATCCACATAAAAAGCTTCCCGTAACAAATAAACACAAATATCAATGTCTGTTCATGCATTTCCCTAACATACGCAATACGTAACTCTGTGATTTCTGAGAAGTTTAGTTGAATAATAATAATGAACCTGTACTTAGAAATATTAATGCCATTACAATTCAAATACATAACGTGATGTTAGCTTTAATTTTCCAGGTTACGTAGTACATGACTTTGACCCTTGACACATTAACTATGTCCCGTTAGTTAAGTAATTAGAGTAATGGCTTTATAATGATTTGTTGTATGACAAATATTTACATTATTTTTCAATGCAACTTATATTCTATAATCACGTAGTAAATAATTGCTTTACCAAATGTTTTTATAACCTTTATTTAGACTAGAAATTTAGATCTTAGGTTCTTTTATATACGAAAGAAATTAATTGAATATAATTTGAAAGGTGTAATTTAAACGCCACGTTTTTGCTTTAGTTACTGATGAACACTTTTAACAGATATTGTATTTTGTGGTGGTACTACAATAAGATACTATAAAGGAAAGTACTGTACTTATATAATATACATAATTTAAAATTAACTTCATACATGTTTTAAGTTAAAATTCCCTTAGTGAACATACCTATGCTGTTATTGGGACTTACTCTTTTCACCAACACGCAGAGTAACGACTCTTACATAAGTAAAGTATCATATTAATTAGTATTATCTGTTTGTGTTGAAGTGACATTTTTGACGACTGCCTTGTCTAGTACATTAATTTAAATAATACATATTATACTATTGTGCTCTAAACTGTACAATCTATACACTCAGATTTTTACTTAGGATACTGCGATTACATTTAGAAAATGATTGGTAAAACAAATTGGCTGCAAGAAGAAAAGGTAAACATGGCTCCAAAAATGCTCGTGCTCACTTTGTCGCCAACTAACTGTACGAGATATAATTGTCACAGTAAGTGGGCGGAGATAAAAAAAAAACAGTATGTGGTAAAATTTAAAAAAAAAAAAAAAAAGTACAATGTGGTAAATTATGAAAATTTCTGTTCGTTGTCTGGGAGGTAAAAAAAGTGGAGCAACTAGCAGTGAATCGTAAACACACGACCGTTCTAATTACTGCCTTTATCCCGGAGTGGCTAATAATAAGCGGCTAATCCAACGCTCCGCAGTGCTTGGGTGGTGATTTGGGAAGGCAGAGGAGGAGAGAACTAGTCGACGAGGGGAAATGGGAGAGACGTGTAATTTGCAGGAGAATGTGGAACGTAAGAGGTCTGTGCTGAAATGTGACACGTTCCGCGAACCATGTTCAGGAAAGGAACTTCGCACGAAAACTGGTAGAGAAAATTTGCGAGATATTTTCTTTCAGAGTGTCGAGAGAAAAGTTATTTTTTTGAAATCGCACATTTTCTCCATAAGAAACGCAACCAACAGTTCGGATGAACAGGTAAAAGGTAAGGAAATGGAAGTGGTTAATAATTAGGAACTGAACCGGCATTAACCTAGGATGATTTTGGAAAAAAACATGAAAAACCGAAATCGGGATGACTAGACTGGGAATAAAATTTCGGTCCTCCCGAATGCAAGTCCAAGTTTTTACCACTTCACTACCTTACTCGGTCTTACTCTTACGTAATAATTTATAGTCTGTCTATTATGGTGATGGCCAAGCTTATAATTAGTAAGTATAAACACATTACAAACACAATAGCTCTGCAGCATCACACTATGGAACATTATTCAGAGCCGCAATCGGTGCAGGTGTAACGGTTAACTTCTACCGCCCTCGAAAGGTTCGTATAGCTGGTACGACATGATGTTACGATCCCCTCAGCTATCTTTGATCGAACGACGTTAAATGAAGCTATCGTCATGTTGGGAGCTCAACTCACTCCATCAGTATCAAGGATGTGAACGCCGCCGAATTCTTGTAGCGCATTATCATGCAGGTTTGTTCGGGAAGGCTGAGTGGCAGGGTGGCTGAATGACCATGCCGTCAACGTAACTACACATGAAACTGACGTAACAGCCATGAAAGTCCACGATAAGTTGACAAAAGACTGTTTACCGTTTGCTGGCAAAGTAATACTATTATTTACTCTCACAAAAAAAAAACGGTTAATTATTTGCTTGATTTTTTTTTTTTTTTTTTTTTTTTTAATTTTAGCTATACCGTATATGCCTTGCGATTATTTCAGTAATACACTATCTGCTTTTGATTGCAGATCGAAGAGATTCAACCAGCGCTTAAGAACGTTCAAGTTGTGGAAAATTATAAGTTTATATTTTATTGAAACAGTGTTAGTTTTGTACACGTAACTTGGCAGTACATTTTCCTCTTATAAACATTTTTAGTTAAACCAGTTTCCCCATAATGACATTTAAAAGTCAAAATGTGCACGTTTTTAGTTCATACACTCCCTGAAAACTAATGAACATAATGAAACAAAAAAAAAAATGCAGTAAAGGTACATGTCATGGGCTAAGACTTTAAGTATATAAAAATCAAATAGAAAATATTTTTGTATTAAAAAAATCCCTAACATTAGCAAACAAAGTTACATATTTCAGAAATTCTTTAAAAATACAAAACACTGTTTGAATGAGTTTTTTATATACTTAAAACCTTAGTCCGGGACATGTACTTTTACTGTGAATTTTTGGTTTCATTGTGTTAATTAGTTTTCGGGAGATGTACGAACTAAAAACATGCAAATTTTGACTTTGAAATGCCATTATGGGAAAACTGGTTGAGCTAAAAGTGTTTAGTTATAAAGAGGAACACACTTCCAGGTAACGTTACAAAACTAACACTGTTTTATGTAAATATAAACTTATAATTTTCCACCAGCTGAACACTTCAAGTGTCCACTTGTCCATGCTGCCGAGCTGTGTGCTGACGTTCGGCGGTTACAAGATTATTAAAAAAACTGCTCAGTGTGCGTCAGTTATATCTGCTTAGGGATAGCATTCAAAGAACATTGCGCAAGTGTTTACCCACTTCAGATATTTCATGTGTCTCTTAAGGTTATTTTTACGCTACCGAAAAGGGTGAAAATAGTTTTCTATCTGGAATTCTGCAGGCTTTCGCGGCCGTTGTCGAATTGACTGGCTTGGCTTCCTGCAACCACGAAGACGCGGCTCCAGCCCGGAAGCCAAGCCAGTCAGTTTTCAATCTGGTCAATTTTGTTATGAAAATCGTTATTTTTAAACAAATCTGCCAGACAGGTTTTTGATATCTTCTTTCATTTAAGCTTAAAAAATTACTATCTCACAAACAGAGCATGGTTTTAACAGCGAGGTCTTGAGCGCTGGTGACGTAAGTGGGGAGCAGTGACAAAATGCAAGGGCAGGGGACACTGCAGTACCCCGCAATTATCTACTTTTGAATATGGGTACACCCCTTCTGCTCCACGCCTCACAAGGCCAGGAAATTGTCCTCACACATAACGGTCGTGGTTGGAGTCACTTCGAGCTGAAGGTATCACGTTGGCACAGTGGTCGGATCATCAGATCACTCGTCCGTCATAACGACTATTCCTTGGAATGGTGATTTATCGCGGGAAATGTTGACGGTTTGCTAGACTTTAATGTAATGTATTATTTTCTGACGATTTTCTTTCCTTATTGGTGGGTCTCTACTTGACTGGGCCGATGTTACTTCTGGAGGCGCTTCGAATGAACGTCTGTGTTTCGCCTGTAAACAGCTAAACAGTGCTACATAACCGTTATGCAGTCATACACGATGCAGGACGCTACACGGATATGTATGATACGCTGGCAGAAATGATTCTCGCGATTTTACACTATCTCTGTTCTCTATGGTGTCAGCCTTGATTTCTGCAAGTTTGCTGATCAATTTACTTCACTCCTCACTGAACTCATTTTGAGCTGATAGAATTAATGTAAAAGAGAACGAATGTATATACGCATATAGTACATATTATATGCGACCCGATCAATCTAATCACGCAATAAAATATGCATTCGTGGTTGCTCCAAATAAAAATGCTACATGAACTTATCTACAAACAAAATTGTTATACGATAAACATAATGAGTTAAGACAGTTTTGCTCGGAAACCATTCCATTTATGTAGGTCCAATGGGCAGTTTACGATGGAAACCCAATACGTTTTGTGTTGTTTAGCCACTGCTCAGTTTTGCTAGTTGTTTGAGTCGCTCTGGAGAATGCAAACAAACCAACAATGGCAAACACACTCCACTCAGTACACGGTTAGCTAATTTCAACGTGAAGGTTAAATACAGCAGCCGCAGTTGGCGGAGGGGATAGAGCACTCGCCTCCCACCACGGCGATCTGGGCTCGATTCCCGGCGGGGTCCGTTCAAGGTATTTTTGCACGTGGGAATCGTGACGGATGTTGCCGCTGGTCGACAGGTTATCTCGAGGATCTTCCACTTCCCCTGTCCCCTCATTTCGGCGCTGTTCTATAATCACATCATGTCACCCCTCACCGGCGCTAAAGACCTAGATGTTTAAGTGCAGACCAAAACATCTTCAATAAATCGAGGTTAAATACTCTAGGGCCTCTACCGAATGAGCTCTACCCTGAATATCAGTCAGGGTATTGCGCAAAAGAAGACGTGTTTTATTTAGTTGGTATATGCTAACAAGAATAACATTTACTGGTACGAAATATATGTGATGGTTCTTAGCAGCATAATACCACGAATAGTTTCGAACTAATAATTTACGGCATGGGAAATGGTTTACATTAATTAACAAGTACTTAATATATTACTAGTTTATGGATAATACAGTCGAAATGCCATAATGACAGAATAATGGCGTGTTAAAAGTTTTCCAGAAAAGGGAATTACTGTCCAATTTCCACTAACGTTCTCTATGAAGTGGTTACGAAGTGGGAGTGTGCCGAACGAAGCGAGATAAAAAGTGATTCTTTTAGCGTTGGGCCAAGCCCATACACTAATATTTTAAAATATGAATAGACAAACTGAATAGGCCGAACAACTGTAGTGATCATTCATCACAAGCACGCATTCTACCACTTTATAGACTGTAGTAGTATAGTTCTCAGAGCAGTTTGCCTCTCACAACAGCGACCAGTGTTCGACACCCGCTGGAATCACGCTAGAATCTCGCCCTTGAGAAACGTGGTGGACATAATTTGCTCACGGGCTCTCTGGCGTTCCGTAAAATAGTAATAATTTTCCTGTGAGGGGCGTGGGCACGGTTTACCTACGAAACAACAAATAAAAATCACGAAAATGTAAATCGCTACAAAATGTCTTTAAAGAAAAGGTAAAATTCACTCTAATTTTACCAATCCCGACATCAAAGACATTGCGTTACGCATAAACAAGCAATGCGCCAATAGTTATATATCAATAAAATATGTGTAAAGTTTCTGAGATTTGAAACAGTCTTATAACAAGTAATTAAGTCCCATTAAGTCTAATAATTGGATAAACCGAATTTTGAAGACGGCTTGAAAGCTGGAAACCTTTTAACATATTTTACTCTAAACAAACTGGTTTATGCGTGAACACGTCCATGCAACTGCAAAGAATAGTGAGATATTCTACGGTACACAACTAGTCTATTATTCTTTGATGGAATATTGCACGGGTGAACGTGAAAGCGTTTATTAAAGACTTGATTGATGAGCGTCCCGATAAATTGTGTCTAAACCGGTATAAACCCACTAACAGGCAATTCTGGGACGTGGTAACACGGCACACTTAACTTATTAATCTACGTTAGCTGAATGAATTTTGAAATAAACGTACTGGTATTGTTACATGTCAAATACTGTTTGTATTGTGTCTGCAAACTACAGTAATATTTGTATTTGGCGAATGTTAGCATTAGCGAGGGATCGTAACAACAATTAATTCAGTCTAGTTTTGTAAACATATTATAGTAAAGCACTTGTGCCCTATGAAACAACCTGTTTACTTCCTTCACACTGATGCACAAATGGCTGCCGTATGGTATCTCGTTTCAATAGTCTGCTAGTGTCTAACAAACGAACCAAAACCATGGAATTAATGTTATTCTAATGTAATTGAACAATCAATTTAGTTTGAATAGAAATCTGTGAAGATTGGAAGGTCAAAAGTACCTCGTGTAACCGTATGTGAACCTTAGCATACTCACAGGGTACTGTTTAACGGCTTTGATCAGCGGATCACTGGAGTATTAACATACCTGCAACATATATTCTCTCTATGGACGTGCAAATGTTTTCACGTAATTGACGAACAATGTTACTGCACACTAATATAACGCCACGTTTTAATAGTACTACATAATAATTGAAACTAACAATGTTGTAATTCATACTGCACATTTGAAATTTTTTTTTTAGTTCGCTGTAATGTAAATACATTCTTCGATATTTTACATTTTTTTTTGTGTTTTTTACTGTATCGTCTGTTACCTCGTACATGCAAATTATAATAGGCCTACATTAAAATCTTTGTTATTTT
Source organism: Medauroidea extradentata (assembly GCA_003012365.1). Classification (NCBI taxonomy): domain Eukaryota; kingdom Metazoa; phylum Arthropoda; class Insecta; order Phasmatodea; family Phasmatidae; genus Medauroidea; species Medauroidea extradentata. The sequence goes on from PNEQ01122109.1 coordinate 82,281, forward strand.
AGGGACGTTAGTTAGCAGTGAAGAAAACATACATATTTTATTACATAACTATTCGTTGGAACTAATGATCGAGGAACTGTTTTGTCGTAGTTGAGAATAAGAATATTGCTTATTCCTTATGTTCTGTTTATAGTTGTGATTTACCACTTCAATACAAGTGGTTCAACTACATTTAATTGTCTGTCGTTCACGTTCAAAAACGACGTATGCTGTAGAGTGTGACAGCCACAAGCCCCCTAGTGACAAGTTCGTTCCCTGACGTTCAGGGCGTGTATAATAGTGTCATGCAATGTTAAATTGTTGGACACGTGGGGTGATTCGGGACACTTCCATTTTTCACAGTTTTTATTTGTCATGAGGGCCAACTGTAAGAAAATATTAATTAAATTTCACGTGGACATTTAACCATAAGTAAATATTTTACTCAGGGCTACCATAAATGCTTTAAATATTTTTGAAGTGAACCAATATCACCTCATACACACACATATTGCATACCAACGTGTACTGCACAAAATGGGATGGAATTCTGGTAGGTAAAGCATTTTAGTGTGAAGAATTTCGATGTTATATTTTAATATTCGTGCTGATGTATCCGACGCACTTCGGAAGGAAGGATGAAATCGAACGTTGCCTCGTCAAAACGTTGAATATCAGTCAGCCGGTAAACAGCTCACCCACGAGGAGAGGGTGGTTATTGAACGAAGGAGGCGTGGCGTCTCAGAGAAAAAGGAGGCAAGGAAGAAGATTGAGAAGATGGGAAAGTTTTTCTTTTGTTTTGCGACTATCTCAGGAAGAGGGCGACAGCGGTTGGTTTCAGGCCAGAAAAAAAATGTTTTCTGCCGGCAAAACATTTTTTCCCTCGACAGAGATGTGCTGTTATTTGTGCGGTAATGACCGTTACGCCGTGCTCTGTTTCTGGCATGCTCTTTAGAACGTTGCCACCCCCCCCCAAAAAAAAAGGTATTAATGAATTTTGCGGATGAAATAAAATAACATTCTATACACAGAATTATTTGAATTTTACCATGCACACCAAGAGTCTTCATTATGATGTCGGAAATACTGCTGCATTTGTAAGAATAATTATGGCTGCAGTAAGTACTAATTTTAGAAGGGAAAGTGATATCTTAGAGCCTCTTACTATCGCGCAAATGTTGTAACACATTTCATCTCACAGCTGTGCGACATATGAAAGAAACGGGATTAATGGAACCATATGCACGTGGAAACAATTTTATAGGTAGTTGATATTTTGGAAAACCTTATGCTACCAAATTACAGAGGGAAGACGTGCGCAATTAAAAACCAGTTACCTAATTTAGGTAACCTCAGTTATTTGACTTTCGATAGCCACGGAGACTTTTTATACCAAAAGATTTCAGAACACCAAAATAAAAAAAAGTCTATAGAACTAATAACAACATACACAGTCTTGAAAATTCGTAGTGCTTATAGGTCAATAAGTGCGAACAATTAATAAGCGACAATACAAGTGTTAACTCCTTTGACTTAGCTTCGCGTTTACTAACACTACCTTTGCCAAAACCATCGCATTTTCCTTTAAATATTTTTTTTCAGTATGACTTTGTCCCTGCACTGCTGATAATATATAATTTTCAAATTCTTACTTACATAGGTTTCCAAGGAAAGTAGTGAAAGAATATTACAAAACTAATTTGGCAATACTTTAAAGTTTCTGTAGCAGTCCTGGCAAAGTTCGTTCCCAAAGCAGAGAATAATATTTATTTATTGTATATTCGTTAACTTAATTTGGAATGTTGGAAGTCTATTCTAAATGTTTAAGTAATATGGAAAAAAGTCGTGTTTAGAATTAATTAATAAAATTTTCTTACAGTGGGTTGATTATATCTAATCACACAAATCATAAATTTAAGCAGTGGACTATATAACTGCTATTACGTAAAAACTGCAGACAACAACAGAGTTTTAACCAACGCATCAAAGGAATGAATCCAGAAAGACTGCCACGCAACACAAAGCGTTTCAACGCACGAATAATAAATGGGTTTTGGCAAGCCAAAGAAAATATGGAAATCGTAACAGGCCATTAGAGGCCTACAAGAGAAAGGGAAGAAGATAAGTTAACGTGTCATACATTTTCTATAAGCATTCTACCCGACACAAAATAAATCCATTTATGTAATTCATAGTGAAGAGATATACGTATGTTTAGGCAACATTGCGTTTTTCCTTTGATAATTGCCATATTAAAGCATGGATCGATGAATAAAATGATTCAAATAAAATATAAAAATTAAATATCCGAATTAACTTTTAAAAATCTCACAAAATACCCTGAGAGGTTTAGTAACTATACAAGACACAAATTATTACTTGATGTTTACACTCTCGAATTATTATATATTAAACACGCCGGCTGATATCAAGAGAGGTGGCGGAACGGTGAACTTCGACTTCACATTCTGGAAGAGCCGGATTCGATGCGCTGCTTCGATCATGTTGATTATATTTTCCATGGTTTCCCGAAATTACTATATGGGAATGTCGCGATGGTTTGCAAATATAGAATATGGACAACTTCTTTATCTAATTACTGCCCTTGCGTAAAGACTTGTTTAGCCATACCTAATGACAAGACGTCCTAAAGTCCAGCACAATTTTTCAAAAATTCGATCGGCTCACAAAAAAAAGTTTTTTTTTTTTTTTTTTAAGAATTTCTTACTTCAATTAACATAATTCTCAACTAATGTTCTCTCGAACCCAGGTTACTATTCAAATCAAACTGAACGGCGAGACACAACCCCAATCTTCAGTAGTTCACTCCCATCATCTTAACAACACTTTGATAACTTCTGCTTGGCTTCAGATTTCGTATTTAATATTAAAATAAATAAAAAACATGAAAGTTGGTTAATAGGTGCCCACAATGTATTTAGGAGAACTAGTCTATACAAACTCAGAATATGATTCGGTAACTGGAAATAGACAACAAATTGGTACGGGACACAAACCGTCCATCACAAATGGTTATAGAAGCATCATATTGCCAACATGTGCTTACCACCGGGTTAAAACACGTTCACATAGGAAGCGCTGCAGACGCTTCCAAAGATTGAGAAAATATGAACAATTTAGGAAAATACTTGCTCGACAGAAACGAATTTCTGGTTACGGAACAGTTTTACCGAAAGCAATAATAACGTGAAAGATTTCTACATTCAACACACTTAAATCATGTTTAAAAGAGGTGGCACTACTCTTATTTATTTTAAAAATTTATGTAACGGTCAACAGTTGCTGTTTTTGATCAAACATAATTAATTGGCGGGGAATTTTTGAAAAAGTAAATGTCTCTCGCAAAAATTGTTTTTTTTTTTTTTCAGGGCAATCATCAAAGGTTCTATTTCACAGAGAAGCGCTATTGCCTACAGTGTACGCAACCAGGAATTACCGACAGGGTACTGCACCATATTGGAACGCGTGTTGCAAGACTGTGTGTGTAAAATATTAGCGAGGTGCATAAATAACAGATTAGTTGTGGTTGTTCAACTTTAACCAGAAATAAAATATGACATTAAATTGATGTCTGCACTAGCCATATCATTTTGCGCCATCATAAAAACTCTACGACAAGTGTTTAAATTGACGGCCTCCCATTTCATTGCAACACATGAGTCGGCGCATCAATGACTGGCTTACTCTTTCAAAAACACCTAATGTCTCTTAAATTTAGTCTCAGGTAGCCATTATACTAGTTAGCAGATCTTACTTTGACCCAATGGTTGTGTCGTACACCAGAGCCTTGATGAAGCCCCACAGGAAAAAAGTAGAGAGGATTAAGGCCTGGAGATCGTGCTGGCCACGCAATAGGCCACCTCTTCCAATACACTATGCTGGAAATGCCATGTTGAGGTTATTCCGTACAGGCTATGTGTAATGTAGAGGGGCACCGTCGTGTTGAAACACCATACGCTGCTGAACCACAAGTGGAAATTTCTGGAGGAACTCTGTCAATGTCAGTTGCAGTAATTGGCAGAACATTTGTCCATTTAATCTTAGCGGTATCAAGTAGGGTCCAATGAGATGATTACCGACAATACCCGTTCAGACTTTCACAGAAAACCGTTCCTGGTTGGCTACTATCGTAGTTGCACAAGGATTGACGTCGTTCCACACGTGACTGTTCCTGCTGTTAATGCAACCATCTCGCGTAAATGTCGTTTCATTAATAAACAAGCAAACAATACGATGGACGTAAAGTGTAGGTCTCCTGTGCACTGATGCAGGAACCACTGAGAAAAAGTACGCCGAGGAGCAAAATACGCTGGTGACAATGCCTGTACCTTTCGCACTTAGCAGTTGCTCGTGCATAATACGACATATGAGACACTCCCATTCCGTGCGCAATGACACGGGTGCTTGTTGACGGGGTTTTCTCCACAAAGTGGAGAACTTCTTCAACCACATTTGGTGTACATACATTCCTCGGGTGACCAGTGCTACCTAGCATCTTGAACGTATCTGTTTCACGCAGAATCTGGCTGAAAGTTGTGTAAGTCGTATGATGAGGTTGCCTCCACGCTGGGAATCTCTTGTGATACAATCATGCAGCAGCTCGTGCATTACCTTTCACTTCACGGCAAAGCAGAACCATATGTCATTTCTGCATTGGTGTATGTTGCCATGTCTATTTGTAGCACAATGCATGCAACGCACAGTGGAATGTGCGTTTGTAGTCTACAGTCTTCTGCCCTGTTCTGGAAGGGGAACTACAACAAAGATAATAGTGGGTCGGAGGGGAGGGAAGCACGACTCACACCAATGTTATTGTAGCAACCTACTACACGATGCAGTTTACGATTCCGAGTTGCCACAAACCAACTGCCCCACACATCACTCCAGTGTGGTACACAGTCATTCCTGGTTGCATACGTGGTAGGCAATAGCGCTTCTCTGTGAAATCAAACATTTAATGATTGCCCTAAAAGAACGAGCGCTAAAAAATTTTTGCAAGAGACATTTCTTTCAGAATTTCCCGCCATTTAATTATGTTGGATCAAAAATAACAACAGTTTACCGTCACATAAATTTTTAAAAGAAATAAGGGGAGTACCACCCTCTTTCAACGTCATTGAGGTGTGTTAAGTGTATAATCTTTCATGTTAATATCACTTTCGGTAAAACTATTTCGTAATCACAAATTTGTTTCTGTCAAGCAAGCAGTTTCCTAAATTTTACAAAAATTATTCACATTTTCTCAAACTTTGGAAGCGCCTGTAGCACTTCCTATATGAGATGGATGGACCATGGAATCCCTACATCAAACATTGTATTTTCACCTCAGAAAACACCCGTTAACATTTATACCACAGCTATTTACCTTTAAATGTAAGACAATTTAAATTATTTATTGAGTTCTTAAGTATTCTGCATACCAAAAATAATTTCGCAGTTTTATTTGCTCTACAAAACTAACATTGTGCGAAATGTTATTTAATATAACTTGATGAATGAAACATTACAGTTTTAATATACTAATTTACGAATACAAATTACAGTTGTTTTTCTGAAAAAAAGTTTTATTTGATATTACCATTAAATTCAAAACATAAATGTGTTTTTATATTCGTTTATAGATCAATAACCAAATAAATGCCACCTCGAGTATGGCGTACATAGAATTTATGTTTGCATAAGAAAGTATCATAAAATGTTTATCATGGTAGTTAAAACAATTTCAAATTAGGGATCATTGCAGGTTTTTATTCGAATAAAATACGCTTAGATATTTAGCGAAATAATTTATATAACTGAAGGCTGCGGACATAGCAAATCGGCACAGAAAAAATGCTTAGATAAATGTTAACTATGTTCTACTTCAATAAAAGCAGGAAAGATACCAGTACTCAACGCAATGAAAATATAAATTCGCTGCTGAATAGTGTGTTTTGTGTAACGACTTCACGCGCATTGCAATGATATGTGACAGCAGCTGCCTACGCAACTCACGAGTATGGCGGCTTGTTATGTGTGACTGTCCAACGCATATGCCACACGCTGTCACTCCTGACTGGCAGGGAGGATCGGTTCGAGCAAAAAATTAATTATGAAATGCCAACATTCGATTTCCAATTAAATTAAAAAAGAAACTCTATGGCCGAAACATTTACACAAGGGATTACTAGCAGTATTTTGTTCCTGCGGTATATATTATTTGTTTTGGGTTGTTATTTGCATAGTGAAGGGTTACCAGTGCTACCGAGGTGATCACGTGGGCAGAGCAAAACACTTCTGGCTTAACGATTCGTAGTATCAGCTACTTTCTGTCTTGTTTTACAAGGCTCCGGAATGTCAATGATGATGTTAAAATGTTCACAATAACTTCAGAACAAATATAGTATCGTGGGAGTATACGGTTGCATATCAAAATGCGTGTTCAACAGGTGTCACACGATTTTTAAAATATTCGCGGGCACTTATGAATTACACACTGAATTTGTTAGTCATCACAAACTATCCTTCCTGAATAACGGCGAAAGCATATAAATGCATAAATTTAGGAGAATGCACAGAACACATATATATTTTATTTCATAAACAAACGTACACAGATTCAAACAACGAAGACTAGGTTCGACACGATTTCGCCACGTTACGTTACCACTAGTCTTGATTTACCATAGAGTAAAACCACATTCTATTATTTTTATACGTTATTACTTTTTAGAAAGTTTGCTCATACTTTATTTGGTACCGTAAAACGGGGAGATTAGAAACACTGGATTGAATAGAAACGTAATTATAAAGCTAAATTTTCGGTATCAATTCTGTTATTAGGTAGGCAAGTTAATACAGTTTACAAACAGCAGTTTTATAATAATTGTAATTTTTGTAAGCAAAACGTGTCAGCTAGGAATTTATTTCTAATTTTGTTTCTATTCGCCCCAGTGTTTATAATCACCCCGTTTTACGGTATTGATACTGGCAAGCAGGCTGGACAGCTGAAAGCAGTTGATGTTCTCTCAAAAAACATTACGAAATACAAGTATTAAAAATTATAAACCACAGACCTCTACATCTGGAACATAAACTGTATAATAAAGTTGTCTGAATATATTTGAGCAGTGTCAAGGTACAATAAAAATTGTAACAAGTTGGAACACAATAGGCAATTATTCTCTTTTAATATCTAGAAAATTGTATTTTCAACATTCGGAGTTTTTAAGTTGATAAACATTATTCAATATACAATTAGCTACCAATTTTACTTTTGTTTCTTTCTTTTGAGATACAGGAAATAATTCTATACAGCAAAATTATTCTCTAAAGGGCAAATGTTGACAGTAATACAAGCCAGGGACACACGGAAGTGAGAATACGTACACGAACACATACATAAATTAACAAACGAAAAATTTTATAAATAATTTAGTTATCTTACGTGATATTTTATTTTTTCGTTTCACGTGTAGCGTTACCTTTTCAGCCCAAAACTGTTCGAACAACACCACTAAAATTAAACATTAATATGTATTACCACGTAATCGGCATTATGTTCATACTACAAGGTTAATTTTGCATTAAGGGCGCTGTGTACTAAACAAATTCGTAGTTTTATTATTTATCAAACACTTTACAACTCTTACACATTACATTTATAGTAATTTTCAACAAATAAAACATTTTTCGGTTCCATTGTCTTCCTACAAACGCATGCCAAAATAGTGGTTTGACTATTTTCAAAACTTACCCATAGTAAAAACTATTCAAACAATACGCATGAAGTGATTAAGAGTGAAAGTAAATGTATTAAGTTTGCAGTTCCCGAAAAAATTGTTTTGAAAAAATTCTTGAATGTAACTGACATAGCACATCTTTGAGTACCTGTTTCATTTGTATCGTTTGAATAGTTTTTTGCTTTGTATAATCAGGGACGGATTTAGGCTTTCCAAGAATTGTGATATGCTTCACCCCCTCCTTTCCCTCCCCCTTTTTACATCAGTCCATCAACCCAACAGTAATAAACGTATCTTGCATACGTTGTTTATCGCTCGCGTAAATAACAGTATACATTTTAGTAAAAATACATAAAACCTGTACTTACTAGCTACCATTAGCAGTGTTTTAAGCATGCAGTCTAATTATAAATACTGTATGTATAACATTATATGGTGTTCAAGGTTGATAGAAACAGAAAATATGAAACTAGTAAAAGTCAAATTGTTGGTAGATATTGTATATTTTTACACTCATTTACATTTAATTTGCAAGTAAAAATTCTCGAACCTGCGCCCCTCTCACCTGGTGCCCGCGGCAGTCTGCCCCTCTCCTTGCCCTCCTAAAGCTGCCACTGTTGGTAAGAAGCAAAAATAGTCAAATCACTACTTCGACGTACGCTTGAACGAAATCTATGGAACGAAAAATATTTGATTTGTTGGTAATTACTATTACTGTAATGTGTAAGAGTTGGAATGTGTTTGGTACAGTTATGAAATACGAATTTTTCGGTGCACAACGGTCTCAATCTTGGACGTAGCAACATATTTCGGCAAACACTACATTTAATTAGCACATTTTGGCGAAACATCTGTACACATATTTTCACACTTTCCGGGCAAAGTTTCATTACGCTCAAAACGAATTCCTCTGTCAAGCGAAACTGTAGTTCTTACAACTCTCATGATATGCTGCCTTTGTTGCAGGTTCCCACAAACGTGAAGCGTATGACGATGGCTGAGTACAGGGCGTAGAATGCTGATACAAGGCAACGAATGTGACTGTTTGTATTCACAGTTCAGAATATCATTAGGTTTATAGAAATCAGTATAAACAATGGTAGCTTGCAAGGTCGTAGCACATTGAAAACCAATCTTACCTTCCCCTGCTAAAGACGTGACCTCATAGCAAATTGCAATGCCCGAGTGCCTTCCGCTTTGACGTTATGCATGACCTTAGGTCACGTGATTTCACTCCCAACATCTGTACATTTGTTTATATCTGAGCTTAGGGCATGACGATATATCTTTCACTAAGATTAACCTATACCACAACATTTCCAAAGTATTGAAGTGGACATAGTTAGAATTTCTATTAACTCGATGTCTGCTGATATAAAATTCAATGAATTTCCGAAAAAAAAAACATAATTCCAAGTAACATATTGAGAAATACAGTGCGTTTTTTCTACGATTAAAACTGCAAGAACATTTTATTTATGTCATAATTGCAAGAGTATTTCAGAAAAAGTACTTCGTGAAATTAAATTCGCTTATCACATTGCTGCAACTGAGCCCGAAACGGGACGTGGTAATTAAGTCCAGATTGTGAATAGTTGAATACCGATATCCGCGCTTAATTACATTGATCGGCCGTTGTATAAACGGCGTACAAATTAGTGGTTAACGTGAATTTATCACCAGCAACCCAAGCCGAACTCGATTAAGTAATTTTTCGTGCTGTGGTTCAGATACTCTACCGCAACTATCCATTAGGATGGTATTCTTCGTTACGATTAAAACAAAACTTATTCGCGTTCTTTAAAATTTATAAATATGTTTCAAAAATGTTGGTTAGTCTCTTCGTGGTGAATGCGTCTTTTGTATTTGGAATTATAACTAAAATCAAGTCAGAAAACTTTTACGTACTGTTTATGAACGCAGTAAACATAATACCACGTGATATAAATATGAATTCTTTAAGTATGCACGTACATTCAAATTCTTTGGGTTATTTGTGTCACAAAGCAAATCTAGTGAACACAGTTATATATGCCAGCAATTGTAGCCATTAAAGCATGTAAAAAAAGGTTTGTTCGACTTTCTTATTGTCCGATAATGTCGTAGCGTACCGCAAAAACAGCTTCTGACCAATAATTAGAAAGTCCAACGGTACCGTCACCAATCTCACGCAAAAGGTCTACACACGCAACTGTCAACACATAAAGGTTCATACCCAATGGACTCTTAGGGCCGATATTATAAACCTCTTTCGAATGACAACCAACTGCTATCCCCATAGAGAAAGCATTGGTGAGCAGTTGGTTGTCATTCGAAAGAGGTCTATAGATATGGCTCTTAGGGTGGGATTCATAGTCGTAACTTAAGCAACTTCTTGGTCAAGTCGTCCTCGTATGACGTCACAAATGCCTATTCAATGTCACAAACCTTTCTTAAGACCTTTCTTAAGCACATGGCCTCGACGAAGACAATATTATTTTCTAGTGGCTTGAGAGCAGATATTTCTGTTGCATAGTCACTGCTTGAGAAGGTTGTGTTGCATATACGTTGAGGTTCTTCTTAAGCCTGCAAACAAGACTGTCTTGGCCAAGTTCACTCGCGAGACGACTTAAGACGTCAAACAAAGGAAATATAGGTAGTTTTTGCTAATGGTGGAGTGTTATTCCGTGGCTATTTGAATAGGCGATGCAACTTCAGTTGAGTATAGGTATGAAAACAAATTGCAACAAAAGATATTGCGATTTTATGTTGATGTAATTAAGTGGGATTCATAGTCGTAACTTAAGCAACGTCTTGTTCAAGTCGCTCTTGTATGACGTCACAAATTCCTAGTCAGAACAAACAAGCTACCAATTTGTTTATTTGTAAAATACTTTGAAATATTCTACCGATAACCAAACTGGCAATCAAACACGAGGTTAGAAAGATATTCGTCTTTGCATTCAGCAATAATAGTCCATTAAGTCACTAACCTAAAGTACCGTAATATCAAAATAGTTATACCATTTCAAACATAAAGCTAAAAATGATTTCAGAATTTAGTACTGCAAAAAATGTACAGTATAACTGGTATTCATTTCGATGCTGCAACCATTACTAAAAAATATATGTTTAAATCGGTTAATCTTTGCTTATTTTCTATACTTCTATCTTCAGAGGCATGTAATACCGCGAACATGTCCCAGACATCTTAAAAATTAATCAAAAATAGAAAGTGATGAACGTGTAATGGAACTGCCAGTGAAACAAAGCAGAAAGCACGAAAGTTATTTCCAACTCGGATGTAGTCGTGTATGTTCGCGTGTCTTCGGCCACTTAAGCAATTACTTCGTCAAGCCGGAAGTAGCACATATCCAAGCTCGTCGACTTCATGAAGCTATCCTCTGGACACCGACTATGCAACTGGAGTTGGGAAAACGCTTTCTTAAGAAACGAGACCGTCTTGACGAAGTTATTGCTTAAGTTGGGACTATGAATCCCGTCCTTAGACGCCACTCTGGTATATGCAGGCCAGTGAAGTCTAGTCGGTCACAACATAATTAACGTGAATTTTGCATGCCTGTAACCAGACTGTATCAACTTTGAATGCTGTGGGGAGTGCTGCTAAATTGATTATACTGATAGTATAAACATATCAGAGATTTGATTTTAAAAGCTTACGAAAACGATCACTCGTAAATTTATCTATTGCGTCGAAGACTCATAGGATTATTTACTTGAAATCCTGGACACGTATAAAACATGTATGTAAATACACATTTTATTGACATTACACACTGGTGCTAGCAGGCAGAATACCATCGCAAAAAATTACCTGTTTAGCGCACACATGTAAGTATACCGGCATACAGTACTTTCTCCGGTAGACCTACAAGATAATCGCTTTATAGTTGATGACGCTTGAGCTTCAGTAATTTTGTTGCTAAAAAGATTCAGTGAAATTTAACAAAATTTTGTTATCACAATTTATGACAGCTTTACCCTTCCTAAGATACACAGAAAGTATTTAACCATAACATGGCGTAAAAAGGTTTTATTTTAAGCAACACATTTTCAAGGAAAGTTTACAGATCTCACCAGTACGTAAAACGAAGCATGATTAGAGAATTTACCGACATTTCGTCATGTTTCACAACGTAGATAGTTCCGAAGTTTTATTGTTTGCAATGCTCTATAGAATTAAATTTTATGAATGATTCTTACAGTGAGATTAAATTATTTTGAGAGAAATCTTTCACGCACACCTTGATGTAATATGTCGTCCCAGAAAACCATTTAGGACAGAAAAAACCATCAAAGGAAACTTTCCAGACTGTCATATTCATTAAAAAGGAACGTAAATAAATAAACTGCGTGAGAGACTAGGCTAAATAACCAGGGATACTGTAAAACTCCGGACAATACAACTAATACAGCACAGATATTAAGATAGAGACCAGGCATCACAGGATTGGACAAAACACCGATGCATAGAAGTTACCAAGACAAGATTTTCGCAACGTTTCGAGCGATGACGTCTGCTCACATCTACAGACGTTGACCAGAGTTGTTTTCCGTATTGTTGGTTATTTAGTTTATTGTTTTACTCTGTGTTATTTATTTGTGTTGAAAATTATCTAATTATACACGCGGAATATATTACATAACACACATATAAATATTTTTTCCTGACAACTGTGTTAAATGTTTGTCTCATCGTTTTTTCCTGGAAAGACATGTTGCATCAACGGAGCGTGCCCACGATTTCACACGAAATCCATAACATTTTTTCTAGACCATGTTTAATTTTTAAATTAATTCGTAAAAATAACAGCTTTCTCTATGCTTCGGCACACGGCACCTGAGCAGAATGTTGCTAATAATCCAGACTATTGACAAGCAAATAGTAGCAATGTTACTTACATATCGTTTGAGGTGGTTTACCTGATAATCAGCATTCTAGTCTCAAACAAGAGTTACAAGAAATGTATATTTCATCTTATTAATTCATTTTTAATATTTATGAATTAACGTACATGCCTATGCCTCTGTTTATATTCTCGATATTCTCGTATTTTTCTGTTCGAACAAGAAGAGAGGGAAAGATGTAAAAATAACTTCGAAACGGGAATTTAACATTGTTTTGTATAGCTCTTGATTTTTTATTTTCTTTTAAGTAAGAAATACTCACGAGACTTCTTCCGTTTTCTTTTTATAAATACATATTTTCTGTTTACTTGGGTGTTAAAAATCATGCGTAAGGTAAAGTAATTTTGTTTTAAAACTACATTAACTTACTCTATCAGTCACTTCTGTTCATTATAATTTAGAATCATAAATAAATGCAAGTAAAGAGGAAATTAGAGGAGACAGTTTATAGCAAGGGAATCCAGAGTGGGTGCATATTTCATGAGATAAATATTTTACAAGATCTACACGTAGTGCAGAATTAAGTTTACTTGAGAACAATAAAAGTTGATGGCCGCCTCTCTGTATTCTGCACCTAGAACAACTAAACATGTTTACAAAATTTTTTGCAACTACGTGAAAATAATGCCTGGCATATGTCAGAAGAAATAAATTATATTAAATCACACATCCTAACTTATACAATTAGGCATTGATCCTTCCTACATTTGATTTTGACCACCTATGTTCGAGTTTTGGAATATGAAATTAATATTTGTACGAGTTAATGGTTGGTACGCTCGCCTGTATTTTAGTATGACTATAACTCAAACAAATGGTGAGAAAATTCTTTATTGACGACTAGTGTCCAGGATATGAAACGAAGTTTTGATAACGTTTGAATTAGAGTATACAACGTGTGAAGTTTTAGCAAGGCACGAAAAGTAGTGAGCTAGTATAGTTTCTGAGCAATACATTTATTGATATTTACAGGTTTGGCAAATTTTAGTTCCAACACTGGGCCGGCATGTAATGAAAGTAGCTTTTTTTTCTGCAATTCACTTAGCCCTTTTTTCGGCAAGCCTGCGATATTGATAGAAGAATTTGACCGTTAAAGACTGTGAGGGAGCAAAGGAAAGGCATTAGAGTAATTAAGTAACGTGTTTGAACACTTGTTTGGAACGAAATATTTCAAAACATTCACTCTAAAATTGAATCTGATTAACAGCGATTTTACACTGATTAAATTTAGTTCATATTGCTAAATCAGAAAACAGTTAGAAGTACAGATTTCTTCCGTGAAATATATTTTACCGACGAAATTAGTGTTATTCATTAACAGAAAAATTTAGATAAATGTATTCCGATATATAAAAAAAAATTTGTGTTATTTCATGTATGATGTAATTTTACATTTTTCTATACAATGTCCAAAGCTCAAGAATAACTATGCTAAAAATTAAATTACTGAGGGGCCCTGGCGGAATTCGAACAGAGGATTCTGGCCGCGTTATGCAGACAAATTAATCACTACACAACGGTGAACACTTAAATCATAATATTATCGTTCGAATACTCTCTTTTTGCTGTAAAGCAAGAAGAGCGGCAGAATGGAAGTGGAAAAAAATTACTAAAACTCAACTGGCACGTAGCAACTGAAAAATGGTACTACTCACCTACCAATTTACTGAACACGTTCAAGTGTAACCAACCGAAACACGCAAGTCATAAAAAAAAGAACACAAAAGCATTTACATAACTGTCTTGGAAATTGTGCCCTACCAACAAATGTAGACTAAGTCAAGTGAAATCGTTGGCACGTAGCGACTTTATGGTTACAGAATTAAAGTGTAGTTTTCCAATGTCAGGTTCAACTGTAGATATTGAAGTGATTAAACAATGGAATAAATAAATTCAATCTGCTACCCCAATCTATTGCAATATCACTTTTTTTTCAATATTGAAAAAGTGGCTGATAACCCAGCGTGAAGCATTACAATTCATTGAATCTCTTTAAATTACAATGATTGGAATTTAAGAGTGTAGGGGTCACTTGCAAAGTTCGATAACAAGTGTGGTATAAAGAAATCTCACATACGTGCGCATATGTATGTATATGTGTGTATGTATGTATATGTGTGTACGTATGTGTGTATGTATGTACGATGTAACGTGCTAAAGTGTAAGATCTGTAGCACGCACTCAAATAAACATCTAAGTACTGATAATTTCATAAAATAAGAAAGGGTAAATTTACATAATGTTATTGAAGTAATATGATTAAATCTGAGGAATTTGTAAACAAATCAGTAATATTAAAGTAATATCAAGTGTATTGAAGCCAGGAGAAGGGGTGATCTACAGCAATGAAAGGTTCGGGCACTACCTGCGATCCCTCCCCCCTTCCACACATCATCCTCTCTGCCCACAGCACCTCGATAAATTCGGCAGTAGGGATTATTTTCATTTGTTTAGACTGCAGGACACTTTACTAATATTTAGTAATAATTGAAATAAGTGATTTACCAAGACAAATGTGTAAAAATGAAACGTAATATGAAATAAATAATAAAATAAACTTTGGTCAATTGTAGCGCTATGTTAGACTCACAAGGGACGAAATTAGGCAATTTTGTGTCCTTACTGGCTGGATAGCGTTCCCGAAAGTTGGCAGACACTGAGGGGCTCGGGGGACTGAGTAAAAGGGGTTTTCCGGAGACGTCGTGATTTTGATAGAGAAGTGTAAGCACGAAAAAAGCTGCTGACGTCTCACTCGGCTACGTTATTCGTAGATTTATTGCTTTCATTTTGCATATAACGTTAGTAGTAAAATGATAGGCAAAATTTTCCATCTCAGTGAGTGGCGCGTGGCGGCACGTGAGACTGGGTTAATCTAATTCGTGTGGAGTATTTTATCATCACTGGACTTTATTAGCCTGCTGGGCATTAAGAGGACATTTAAACGAATATGAAGACGCTGAATAAAGAGTAAAATTCAAGACCTCTACTGCAGGTTGTGGCTGTATTTAAAACATTTTTTTTTATTAATTGCACTCCGATTCTTATGTAACAGTATGACCACGTTCGTAGACGCGTTAACGTAAATTAAGTATTCGTAAATATAAAACGTTCTGAGTGAAATAAACGGCGAACGATAGCATGTATGCGAAAGTTAACTACACGAGCTAAAAAATTAACGCACATTGACAAAAATGAATATGTAGACACATCTGCATTGGGCAATATCATATATGTATGCGAGTGTATTGGGTGGCGAGAGCAGTGAGCAGCGGGGTGTAGTATGTGCGCATGTTCTCTATCTCCGCTTGTGATGCTAATGGACATATTACACGGTATTAGAACAGGTGCTGAATTATGCAGGATCTCCTGCACCAACTGTGCGACCAGTTGATACAGTAGCCATCTCGGCATTTGTCGCCTGGTGTGGATGGCTTATAGCCTATACCACGTCTAGTGAAAGGATTAGTTCCAGTTCTTGTTTAAATGATTCGTATTATATGTAGTATTTGAGCACGCATTTTACAGTTTCAGACCTACATCGTTCCACGTGACAAGTATATTAAATAGACTGATGAAGCATAACATGAACTTACGGTATACATTACACGGTATATCCATACGAAGAAAAATATGAACTACGTTGAAACACCCTAAAAATACAACAAAGACGAAAATCCTTGGGTAATAGAAACTTTCAAACACTTCATGAACATTTGCCACAGACCAAATGCACTACAGACAGATTTTTTTTTAAATTGCGATTAGACCCTGCGCGCCGCACGCGTTTCAAGGATTCTCCTTGCACTGTTTCAGCAATATTCTGATAACGGGATGGAGTGTCAGCCAATCGCCAATCAACCTAAACTTGGAGGATTAGAGTTGAATGAGGAAACCATACAGATGGAGAAGCGACGGAATACAAGAGAGGGGGAAACGTAAGTACCCCGAGAAAACACGCCGACAGACGGCTACGTCCACAACGTTGCGAATAATCCGGGATCAATATCGCCGGAGATCGAACCCTCGTCCATCCGAATAAATAAATACAACTGATTATTATTTCACGTTTTCATACTTATATACAAAATAAGTACAGCTTGTATACCTATGTTGAAGGGTTCGCCTGTAAATAATGGTAAGTGACATTCAGAGATAAACAGTGTTATGAACTGTAAAACATAGTAAGTGACCTATTTTATTCATGTTAATAAATAATTCCGTTTCAATTCAAGTCTTTGAATGGAACTCTGAACTAAAAATTCATAAAGGGCGTTACTTACTATGTTTTACACCTGATAATCCAGCTTCTCTCTGAATGTCCCTTTACATTATTTACAGCCGAAATCCTCAAATAGCAGATTGTTAAAACGCTGGCCTAGAAAATGTGCGTTCTAAAACAGCTTTCTTTTTCTCGACACAAAAAGAATATTGTTTGTCCAATAAGTTGCTTTACCATAACTGTTTTCTTTAAAGTTTGCAGCAGTGGTAACAAAAACTTGTGTCACTGCAGTATAAATTTTTATGGTATAGTTAGTTTGACGTTTTTTAAAGATCAGATTTATGTTGATAAAATGAATTTGTTTGGTGCAAAGAAAATAAAACTGTTCGAAAACACATTATAAAGAAATAATTAAATAAAGTAGAACCAAATATATATTCTTTAATCATTTCTTAGCTATAAAGCAAGGCATTTTTACAGCTATCTGAACGGCGTGTAATATATGTCTTAACTGTGTGTGTTCTTATAACGGCCTGCACTAAAATGCCTAATAAAATGTTAATGCATACCATTATGTATAGTTAAGAATAAACTATGTTATTTTAAACTACTCCGTGTGTTCAATGAACTGCAACCGTCCCTCCAAACTTCAAAGAACGACTGCCTTTATCACGTGACCACCTCGACACAAGTCAACGCAGTGATTGTGAATACGAGGCAGTATGTTTCCGTAACAGCCAAAGTGAAAATGACAAAATCATAACAGACATAAATTTCATAAAATTTAGTTTTTCTAACGAAACTATCGTGTGATAAACAAACTGAACAACTCAGTCTGTTTGACAGTATCCGCAGAACGAATTATAGTAATTTTGTTAGAAAATAAATTCGACATTTAGAAACAGAAAAAATGTTACAATTTTGTACATCCACCAAAAGTTCTGTAAAACGTCCAGAAACCTTTTACTGACTATCCAACCTATTTATAAATAAACGATAGTTTCAGGATAACTTTCCATCAGTTCATTTGTTATTAAACCTTTTTAGCGTGGAAATCTTGCAGACACAAAACAATGGATGTGTAAAATTGCTAATTAAAAGTGTAAAATAAATAATTCCAAGGCAGGACCTTAGTTGATTACGTTTTGTTCCCATAAACATAAGTCTGATTAAATTTCTGCACAAGACTAGAGGGCACTTCGTGTTTCTAACGATCTATTCTCTAATGTGTGATGGCACAAACTCACTTCCTCTCTGGGAACCAACCTTCCCAACCTATGCTGCATTCGAAGCTCGACAATTCGACCTGAGCTCATTACGCAACAAACTTACGTCGAGCCATATCTAGGGCGTAAAATGCACCCCAAGTTACTTAGTGCGAGTTTATCTGCGCGCTCACAATGTATCGTGAGACTAAGTCACATGTGTTTGGCGAAGAGAGCAGTGTCCATTCACAATCCGGGTTTGTTACTACGCCGTCTCTGTAGCCGGTGGAACCGTTATTCCTTGTTGATCACGTTACTGAAGATAACGTCGCAACTTTAATTACATTACGCTTACGAGAAACAAACTTACAACTTCACCTTCCCTTTCCTCCTCTTCTCCAAAACATAATTCGTTTATACGTAGTTATCGCGAAGAAGGTGTTTTGTGTTCAGAGGTCTGTTTCCCAGTTTTCATTAGAGAAACTCTCAAAGACAGTGGTGCTTAAAGGTGTTGCTACGAATTTCGAATTTGAACCAGCAAATCAAACTGTGTGAAACTAAATAACATGAAATGTAAATCATAAAAATTTAACTAAAATTATTCATTGCCAAGGTGTCCAAGCAGGACAAAATAAATAAACAAATGAACTCGAGTCAGAAACTTAATTAGGTGCACGTAAGTTTTCATGCAAGAGTGTTACGGTTTCAACAGGAACACACCAAACTGGACACGGGCACATATTTGTCAGTTTAATTGGCAAGTAATGCATTGTCTATCCTGTCATTAAATATTGCACTACACCATTATTATGCAAACACGGAAAATCACTTTAAAAAAAAACCGTGTTTTTATTTGTTCAACAGCTTCCACAGTTTTCGAACTTGAGCGTGAAATCTGCCTACAATAGGGCAAATGTAGCATACGGAAAACATATTTTGTGGCAGCTACAAAATATTTAAGTACTGAGACTCGTATACCTCACCAGAAAAAAGTAATTTTGGTCGTCACCACAACATTATTGGGTAACTAACAATAATTCGACCGTCTCAACATTAACAAATTTTTTTTAGTGTATCGTAGAATCCGTTCCGTCTACGTGTTTAAAGTACGGTTGTCTTCATTTGGATAATGGTTAGGTTTGTAATGGAAAATGTAACAAAAAATGTGCGCCATAGTAAAATGAATTCGGTCGCTCAAATAACTGGATACGATGTGGGCTGGTGGTTCTCCAATTGTGTTTACACCTAGATGCACTAATCGATTGTATTCAGTGATAATTAATGGCCTGACTCTGATTCCACCGAAGTAATTTTTCATTCACTAGAGGCCCAGCTATACCGACTCGTGCAGTGCCGGTTATACGTTACAAAGAGCGCAAATGAAGGAACGGAAATGCAACTATACTAATTTGCAGTGTTTATCATTGACATAAATTCTGTTTTATTAAGTCATTTCAAAAATGACATTTGTTTGACAAGTAGGTATTCTTAAACAGTCGAGAAACGATAAGAAGTAGCTCTCAACCTTTAACCTACTTCCCGAAGGAAAAAGTAGGCTTATGAAATCACCTTACTGTCTGTAT